>PVKU01000745.1:101647-404085 GCA_004027475.1 Anoura caudifer | reverse complement strand
CAAACAGCTAACAGGAACTTTCAACACCTCAGTCAGTAGCAGCAGTTAGTGGTCACAAAAAAAAACCCATAAAATTCTCAGAAGATGACATAGGAACAAATCTTTTTGACCTTGGATTAGGCAATGGTTTCTTAGATATGACAGCAAAAGCAATACCACAAAAGAAAAAACAGATAAAATGCACTTTATCAAAACTGATAAACTTTGAAAACTTTCATTGTGCAAAGGATACCATCAAGACAGCGAAAAGACAACCCAAAGAATGGGAGAAAATATTTGTAAATTATATATTTGATAAGGGACTGGTGTCCAGTATACCCTGGACTCAACAAGAACGCAACAAGAAAAAAAATAAATATTTTAAAGAAATAATCTAATTAAATATTAAGCAAAAAAATTTGAATAGACATTTCTCCAAAGAAGATACACAAATGGCCAATAAGCACATGAAAGCATGCTCAACATCATTAGTCACTAGAACATGCACATCAAAACCACAATTAGATACCACTTCACACCCATTAGGACGGCTGTGATCAAAAAGATGATAAGAAGTATTTGCCAGGATGTGGAGAAACTTCACTGTTCATACACTGGGGGTGGGAATGTAAAATGACACAGACACTCTGGAAGACAGTGTGGGAACTTCTCAAAAAGTTAAGCAGAGTTACATGTCTCCATAATTCCACTCCTAGGTATACACCCAAGAAACCGAAAACGTGCGAATACTAAACCTAAACGTGAATGTTCACAGCAGCATTATTCATAATAACCGCAAAGTGAAAACAACCCCTATGTCTATCAACTGATGACTGGATGGACAAAATGTGACATATCCATACAATGGAATATTATTCAACCATAAAAAGGAATAAAGTTCTAATACATGCTACAACATGGATAAACTTGGAAAACATTAGGCGAAGTTAAAGAAACCAGACACAAAACACTACCTATTCTGTGATTCTGTTTCTGTGTGTCCACAACAGGCAACTTCATAGAGACAGAAAGTAAATTAGCTATTGCCAGAGGCTGAGGGAAAAAGGGACCAAGGAGTTATTCCTAATGGATCAGGGTTTCTATCTGGGATGATGAAATGCTCTGGAATTTGATAGTGGTAAGGGTTGTACAACTTTATGAATATATTGAATTATATACTTTAAAAGGGTGAAATATATGTTAATTACATATCAATAAAGCTGTTATTTTTTAAAAACTTATTGGTTAAATCTCATCTATCCATAATTCCTGTTTACTGGTTAAAGATTTTATTTATTTTATTATTTACTTAATTATTATTTTGGGGGGGGAAGAGAGGAAGAAAGGTAGAGAAACATCGATCGGTTGCCTCTCGTATGCCCCTGACCAGGTACCAAACCCGCAATCCAAGCATGTGCCCTGACTGGGAACTGAACCAGAAGGCTTTTCACTTTGTGGCATGACACTCAACCCACTGAGCCTGGGGCAACACCAGTCTGGGCCCTGTTTACAGTTAAAAAAACACTGCATTCCTTATTAAAAGCAAGGGTTGGCCCTGGCTGGTGTGGCTCAGTAGACTGAGTGCCAACCTGCAAACCAAAGGGTCACTGGTTTGAATCCCAGTCAGGGCACGTGCCTGGGTTTCAGGCCAGGTCCCCAGTAGGGGGCACGTGAGAGGCAACCACACATTGATGTTTCTCTACCTCTCTTTCTCCTTCCTTTCCCCCTCTCTAAAAATAAATAAATGAAATGAAATGAAATGAAATGAAATGAAATGAAATGAAATGAAATAAAAATAAGGGCTGGGAAGGAAGAGACCTGGTGCCAATGAAATATCAGACTAGAACTCCAAAAAGATGCTCAGGGCCCCTACTCTCAGAACAAAGAACCCCAGGAACAAAGCTCCTAATGCAAACAGGTAACATTTTACTCCAGCTAAAGGAGGGACAAACCTTTACAGCAAGCATACTCCAGCCACAAGAGAAAAAACACCTTTCTGATACTCAAGCGTTTGCTGGTTTGAAAAAGAGCAGTTAGAGAAATATAAACCGACTACGAGATATGATAGAAGCCCTCACTTCCCCTAACCTCAAGATGGTAAACCACTCATTATTCTATTCATAACAGTACTATTGTTACATAGTTAGGAGCCTTAATGTTAATGATCCAACTAATAATTTTCTGAATGCCCAACGCAGTGACTGCCTTCCATCAGGGCAGGATGCTATTTTATGTTTATATCCCTAGACCCTGGAACAACATGGCACAGAGGGCAAGTTTAATATCCAGCTATTGAATGAATGAATGCCAGGCACCTTGCTTGGTATTTTAATCACTTTTCTCCACCCTCTATCTTCCTCAGGGCTTAACATACAGCAGCATTCCATCAACTTGGTCACAGGCTCACTGATTTACCAGACAACTGACAGGAACAGGAAGTTACATGGAACGGCCCAGTTTTGACTGGTGTCACTCAGTCAGCCTGGTTCCAACTCCTAAACTGGCCAGAAAGAGAAACAAAACAAAAGCTCCCTAAACCTCTCCCCACAAGAAGTCAGGTCAGGTCAGAGTGGCCCACCACACGAGCCACCCACCTTCTCAAACAGTCCCCTCAGCATCCCTGGGGATTGTGGAAGAGTCGGCCTGGGGATTTTCTCCTCTGGAAATCTCCTCTGTCACGACTCTGTTAGCCCACAAAACCACCACCGTTATCCAGTATATGTAAGAGCAGGCACCTGAAAAGGGGCACATGGGAGCCTCAGGTACAGAGTTAAATGTCTCAGTATTCACTAAATGCTGCACACAATGTATATAATATAAACGAACTATTCATCTGAGATGAAAACAAAACACTCCCTATAAGCATTGAGGATATTATTTTGGCACCTGGTTTCCTGAATACTAAACGTACATGTTCATGACTAGGCATATGCATCTGAGTCTGGTGTAAAGAATTCTGGGAGGAGAAGCTCAAAGGAGCCCTAGGATAGGTTATACTATTGACAGCCCTGGATAATCATTTAACCTACAGTGATTGCATTTTTGCACATGTAAAGTGGGAATATAACCATCTTTGCCTCCTTGGACCGGGCAGTGGTTGCTAATCAAATAGGTAAATGAGAAAATGCCTTGCAAACTGAAAACATGCTTCACTTTTCTTCCTTGTACCTTTCACATTATTTTGCTCCCAGTTATACTATCCAATCATCCTTAAGTGAGCCAGAAGGAGAAAACAACCTAGGCCCAGGCCTAGGTGGTAGTAAGACCGGCTTTCATCCAGGGGAGGAAAAGGTAAAGATAAGGAGATTCCTTTTGAGGAGGAAAGGAAGGAGGCAGAAGGGAACAGGCTCCTGCTCAACTCGTTCTTCCTGTTTGTAGTCAATGATCCCACTTTGCTCCATTCCTGGAGTGAAATAAGCTACCTGACGGAGCCCTGCCAGGTGGCCACCCAACGCCACTGGCTTGAAATGGTCCTCAGCCCCATCACAACAGCAAAAGCAGGAGTGACCCCAAAGCCACCCCTTCCCAACTTCTGCCTTCCACCCTCCCAGAGCTTGCAAAACCACCTCTTGGACCTCAGACAAGTCAGAAACACCTGCATTCCAGTCCTGGCTTTGCCACTGTGTGGCCTTGGAAGATAACTCTTAAAGCTAAAGCTTCAGGGAAAGGAGATAACAACAGATTCTACAACCCCTGGGGATACTGAGGGGACCAAAAGCGACTCAGTGCAGAATGTGCATTGCACAATGCCTGGCACACAGTAAGCACTCAATAAATACCACTCCTTATTATTAAAGACCAGCCACTGGGAAAACATCCAGGTGCGCTGCAGTAGCAGCTGGGCTTGGACCTGCCGGGTGATCAGAAGTTGCTCATTCAGGTGCTACTAAGTCAGCAATGGTGAGATCTAAACTGATTCTACCTCAAAATGAAAGATCTTGCTACTTGCTTCTGATAACTTCTTTCCTCTCCATCTATTTACAATAACATAATAATACTAGCCTTATAGCTGACTCTTAGTAAAGTAACCATCTAATATCCTACAACTCTTTAAGAAATCAAACAGTGTATACCCCTCTCTCTCACCCATAAAGCTTTTCATTTAATATAGTTTTAAGTAGAGTTTCTAAAATGAAAAATATCAGTACTCCATGATCTCCACTGTTCCAGTTTAGAATTCAGAGCGGCTCATGGTAGTGAAGTCTCCAGCAGGCAACCTCTGACCTAGTCAGGCAACAGAACGATGACAATCTCCCTCATGGAATTCCTTCTTGGCCTGCAGAAACACCCAGGAAGAATGATCACATGGCCTTTGTTCTGAGGAGGCCCAGGAAGCGAAAAGCAGGAGATGGGGAAGGAGCTGAAGTACCCTCGAAAGAGGAAAGTTCAACAGAACATAGAGACTCCAGAAATTAAACACCAAAGACGACAGAAAACAATCCCAAGGAAAGTAGCTCAGCACCGAGGTCGTTCCATTTCTGGCCTCTCTAGGTGAGGAGGGTCTCATCCATACCAACTATGATCATACAGTCCTTCAAATTTTTTGTGAAGATAATCCCTGTGGCCAAGGGCAAATATCAGCTCCTAACCCAAAGCAATGGAGAGAGCCAAGGGACACTTGGTGGCTGTCACTCACAACCTAACGCACATAATGAATCCCACCCCAAACCAGCAAAGAGCATTTTATCCCTCTTTATTGAGATTCTAAAACTAGTCTAAGGAGATAGGTATTGTCAAAGTTAAGTTCCTTTCAATTGCTTTTCTGTGGTGGTCTCTGGTTTATTTTGCTTTCATTCCATGTTTGGCTGAGTTCTGGGTAAGAGACCAAACCCAAAGAAACCAACCAGATTCTCACTCTTACCAGAACTGGGACCACTATCCATCCCAAAAGGAAACTATAACTTGATCATTTCATTTAATTAACACACATGTATTGAGCTTCATCTAGTGACTGGCATTGACCTGATGGTGTTAGACCAGCAGCTACAGAAGATGGGTTATGGTTTCTTTCTTCCAGGGTAGGGAAAGGGGAAGTGGAAGGTGAGGGAACTCTTTCCTGAAAAATCCAGACCCACTTTCACCATGTTAAAAAGAACTCCACAGAGCCCTGGCTGGTGTAGCTCAGTGGGTTGGACGACATCCTGCAAATCAAAGGTTACGGGTTCGGTTCCCATCAGGGCACATGCCTGCGTCCCTGGTTGGGGGCCTGCCAATCAGTGATTCGCTCACACAGCGAATCACTCTCTTTCTCTTCTCTTCTCTCTTCTCTCTTTCCCCCTCTTCTCCCTCTCTTCTCCTCTCTCTAAAAATAAATAAAATGAAAAGAAAAACACTCCAGGCAATGATTTAAGTCCATGGCCCAATTTTCAAACAGTATTTTACTTAAACAGTGTCAAACAGATCAGTGGCCACTCTAATTTGAAAGCCCAAATGATAAGGAGGTTCCATCCCAAGAGTAAGGGGGTTCCATTCCCCCTACTGCCAGACAGTTCTTATAAACCTGTTTCTTCAACCTAGTGAGTTCAGAAAAATTCCTTTCATTCTACCCTAAAAGAAGTGTATATCTTTGTGTTTATCCATGCATGTGTCAATAGTTTCATAAAAATGCAATTGTTTCTCAATCAAATGTTATCTTAAGACCACTGAAGTCAGGAGCCTGGCTTCACAAATACATTGAACACATTTGGTAAGGACAAAGGTCACTTTCTTCCATTCTAATGTCCCCAAAGTATTCCATTACTTGAGAGGTCAGGAATTCTCCCACGTCTTAGAACTGCCATGGTGCTTCTGACACACGGCCTCACAGACGCTGCCTGATGCTCCCCTCCTACTCCAGCAGGAGAGAGATTTCTATATGGAGATGATCCACACAATGAATACTTTAAAAAGTCATTTTTAGCTTCATAATCAGTATCTTTGACCTCACCCAACTCACTGAGTGCTGCTCTCGATTTATATTTGAATAAAAAGCTTTCCAAAGCAAAGCTGAATTCTGAGGACAGGCTGGAAATACTGTGTCATCCTCAAGACCTACATTATCCTCAAAGGACCCTTCCAAGGAGCTTACAGATGGGAGATGCAGCTTCCCTTTTAAGTAGCATGGCACACCTATATTTGGCTAGCCATAAAAACAGACATAAGGTCTGGTAAAGGCTCTGAGACTTAGCGGTAGAAGCACCAGGCTAGAGAGAAGACAAGAGAGCTAGGTTCACATCCACCTCTACCTGGAATACACCAGGGGCAATTCACTCAACCCTTCTCCTGCTCAAACTCTTCATTCTCAACCCACCATCTCTATTCACATCAGCCTGGTTCTACGCTTCCCAACTACACTGCATTCATGCTGGCAAGGGGTCTCGTCCATATTGCTAACCACCGCAGCACAGGGCCTGACACATAGTAAGAAATCAATACATATTTGTTAAAATAAGTGAATGAACACATTATAGAATGTAGATGCTAGAGTCTCTGTGGGAGGGAATAGCGCAGTATTACCCGTTCAAGTGTTCACTCAACCAGCCTCTAACCACTCACTGACTTTAGAACAGCCTTAAAGAAGTTATTTAACTTACCTGAACGTCAGATTTCTCACTTGTGAAAGGAGGATAACCTTTTACAGTCTACCCCACAGTGAGGATTAAAGGAGATCTGCGCCCGCACGGGCACGGCGCCCCGCGGAGGCAGGCAGGGAACGCCGGAGCGGTTCTGGCTGTCGTTACTGCTGTAGCTGTCCGGCTTTGCCCCTAGGCCGCGGTCAGTGCAGCCACCACAGAAATCCATCCCGTTACCCCAAGTAAAAACCCTCCTGAGGGAAGGTTTCCAACAGATGCCTCCGGAAAGAATTAGGGATAATGGGACAAGGAAGATACTCAATAATTACCACTCCCTCCCTCAAAAGGATGTGTCTTTTTCAATTTAGGGGGAAAAAAGCTGTTATAAGACTGCACAATACATACATTATGCATAAGAAAGCGTTCAGTCTTCAGAAGAATGATGTGATATGATTCCAAGAATTACTGCCACACCAGAGACTCACTAAAGTGCTGTTCTCACAGTTTATGCAGATCTTAACAGACGACACAGCCTTGCAAGGAGACCGCTGGTGTCTGAGCTGGAGACTGACAGGGGTCTGGTTTCTGTTCAATATGGAGTGATACAGTGGAGCCCTGGTTAAGTAACAATACGGCACACAACTATTTTAAAGTCAATTAACAACAGTAACCCTTCCGGCAATATCACCCTCCTCTGAACTGCCATAATAGTCTCTCTGTACTGCTCTGATATCATCCACCTTATTGCTACACATTTGTCTTCCATTATCACTAGACTGTCCTTTCCCCAAGGACAAACTCGGGGTCTCACTGCCACTTTGTATCTCGCTCAGTTGTCAACACACAGTAGGCACTCATTAAATGTTTGCTGAATTAATGAATTCATTAATGAATATATTAATTCATCAATGTAGTGAATTAATGATTATATTGATTTATTCTCATTAGTGCATTTCATTCATTCGACAAATGTTTGAGTACCTACTATGTGCCAAACACTGTCTACATGCTGTTGAATGGAAGAGGCAAAAATCACTGCCCACTGAAAATGTTCTAAAATTGACTGCAGTGATGGTTGTATATATCTGTGAATATACTAAAAGCCACTGAATTGTACACTTCAAGTGGGTGAATTGTATGGTATGTGAATTATATCTCAATAAAGCTGTTTGTTTTTTTTTAAAGTAAATGCAACATTAAAAAGGACTGAGATACTTAGTGGTTTTTTTAATTGTAAAATTAACTACTCTTCTGTCATGGTGTATTTCCAGTTATTTTAATATGCTGGGTCTATGTTATGTTTATAATTGGAAAAATAATAAAAGATATAATTTAAAAAGACCAAAAATATCACTGCCAGGTACAGGGTTTTCTTTGGGATGATGGAATGTTTTAGAATTAGACAGAGGAAGTGGTTGCACAACATTGTAACTAAATATCACTGAGTTGTTCACTTTAAAACGGTTATGTGAATTACACCTCAATAAAAACATCACTGCCTCATGGAGTTTACATTTTAATGGGGAAAAGAAAATCAATAGTCAAACCAAGTATATGGTATACAAAATGTCCATCAACAAGTGAATGGATGAACAAAGTTGGTATACCTATACAATGAATACTACTCAGCAACAAAAAGAAATTCACTAAGATGTGCAACAACATGAATGGCCCTCGAAAACATTATGAAGGAAAAAAGGTCAGTCACAAAACAGTACATGATTCTATTTACATGAAACTCCAGGAAAGTCAAATCTATAGTTTTAAGAGCAGATCAGAGCTTGCTGGGGACTGACTTCCCAGAGGCATGAAGGAAGCTTTAGGGAGGCAGGGGTAGAAATGTTCTCTCTCTTGACTGTCGTAGTGGTGGTCACATATGTGCACATATATTTGCCAAAACTCATACAACTGCACACTTATAATGTGTGTATTATATTATCTGTAAATTATACCATGGAAGAGTTGATTTTTAAGAGCACATCTAATGTGGGCCCTGGCTGGGTGGCCCTGTTGATTGGAGCATTGCCCCATGCACCAAAAGGTTGGGGGTTTGATTCCCAGTCAGGGCACACACCGAGGTTGCAGGTTCAGTCCCTGATGAGGGTGCACACGGGAAGCAACCAATCCATGTTTCTCTCTCTCCCACCCTCAAAATCAATATAAATATCCTCGCGTGAGGATTAAAAAAAAGTGCATGTCATGTCATGCACTTTTCCTTTCGTCATGTCAAATGGTGAGAAATGGTGTAAAGAAAAATCAAGAGAAGGGACTAGCACTACGAGGTGGGGACAGGGGTTGCCCTTGCACACACAGTGGTACAGGAAGGCTGCACTTTCACACCCAAACCTTTTCAGGTCTATCCTTTTTTAAAGAAAGTAGCAAACTCAATTTTCTGCGGTAATGAAAGGAGAAGGAACGTCATGAACAATCCAAAAGCGTACATGAGACTCCTCCCCACCAAAGTGGCAGATGTTTCAGAGATTACTCAAACTAATAAGGCACATAAGTGACACTCAATAAATGTTTGTGACTGTTGTTCACTGATACATGCAAACCGAATTGAGCCCTTTGAAAAATGCTATGAGAGTTTATGGAAAACAGTTTAGTCATACAGTTGACATAATCACCAGCTAGAAGCAATTGGGCTGAAAAGTATACGAAAGTCACTGTGTGACTGCTGAATCGCTCTCTTAACTTGAACCTGGCATGTCTGTGACTATGTCAGAACCAAGATCTGTCAGTTCTTTTCAAGCATTCCACCATCTAGAGCATCATTTACACTGGGGGGTCACATCAGCCCCACGGTTGCCTTCAAAGGGCTGAATATAATTTTAGAACTGTATAAATGTAACTACTCCTTAACCAGGGGCAAGGAGCTTGGTGCCGGGCTGGATAAAACAAGGTGGAGGGCCAGATTCAGCCTGCAGGTCTTGTATTTGCCACCTGTGATGTCGACTAAAATTCCCTGGGAAAGGCAGCAATAATCTAGTCACAAGGAGAAAGAAATCAGGAAAGGAAAAAAAAATTTCCAGAAGAGCCCTGGCTAGTCTGGCTCAGTGGACTGAGCATTGGTCTGTGAACTGAAAAGTCGCCAGTTCAATTCCCAGTCAGGGCACATGCCTGGGTTGCGGGCCAGGTTCCTAGTTGGGGGCGTGCGGAAGGCAACCAATTGATGCATCTCTCACACACTGATTGATTTTTTTCTCCTTCTCTTTCTCCCTCCCTTCCCCTCTCTCTAAAAGTAAGTAAATAAAATCTTTTTAAAAATTTTCCAGAGAAAGTACACTCATCCTCCAGTGAAGTCAAGCCAGAGGTCAAGTGCTTACATGTTATTGGTATACATGCTCTTCTGCCCAAGAACACCAGCCACTACCAAGACAACCACACAAACAGGGTAAACAGAGCCTCTTAATTGCTAGCCAAAAGTCACTGGAAAGAGAAGCAAAATGAACAAAACATCCTCCAAGGAAGCATCCACCCTTTCCTGCCTCCAAAGTCCCTCTGTGTCCCTTCCGATAGGTCTTTCCAGTTCTTGCCTGGAACTTGCTATAATCCTGCTTTCCTTCCCTTCTTCAGGATCTTATCCACTAGCTTCCCTCTGATTTCCCATCATCAATCAAATATGCTCAACACATTTAGCGGTTCTAACCCCAGATAGAATGATCTCATGGGAGCTCCTCCCAAGCAAGCAAGTCAGAAAGGAGTCGGAAAGGCTCAGCCAGCCGTCAGAAGCCCTTCTGTGCTACACAACCTCCAGGATAGAGCTGAAAGAGATGCATCCACAGGGAAAACATACAAGGTCAACTTAATAAGAAATCTTCCTGTTATATTACTCCTGACTCAAAATGCCAAATGTTTGCCCAATTCCAGAAAAACCAATCATTTGAAGGAGGTGATAGACCAGAAAAAGACAGAGTCACATAAACTGGAGGTAATTTCAAATAGTTAAAAATGGGTTCCCTCAAAAGCTGACTCACAGAGATTTTGATGGCTTATATGGGTCAAATTTTAAACAGCCCTGTACTAAACAAAACAGCCTTCCAGGTTAAATGCCAGGAGCCTGTTGCAACAGCCCAGGGCTGAGAAAGCTCAGAAGATGCAGAGCAGAGACTAAAGGCACACAATAGGAGCTCTTTCATTTTTTTGCTTGCCTGAGTCATCCTCAACCCTGCAGTTTCCCAGTAACCCCATACAATGCCCTCCCCACACCATCATTACTAAACAAAGGGGCTTTTACTTGAGTTTTCAGAAGTAGTGGAGGCAGCCCCTGCTACTCCTTGAATTATTGCTTATTATTTTGACAGACAGCTCCTAAGCAGATCTATGGCTTCTTGTGACTTTTAAAAACATGGCACCTAAGAACCAATAGTAAATATAGTCATGTTCCAACCAGAACTTACCAAAGGGCTAACCAGCCACAGCAGCAAAATTGGTCCTTACATTATAAGAATTTGGCAATTTGAAGAAAAAAATGAGGGAGTCCCACAATTTAGAAGATTATGATCCCCCTGGCTCATGACCTATGGACCAAAATTAAGTGAAGAGGTTTCTGCCTGCCTGTCTGAAACAGAGAGCCTGGAAACAGCAAGCCCCAGCAAGGTACCCTGGACCAGGAAGCGGAGGACAGGGCCAAGGGGTCACTGGCAGGTGGGTCTAAGGAGCACCAGCACAGCTGGTTTGTGATTCAGGATTCCCATAGAGTCCAAAAACATCCTCTGCTATTTCCTATTCCTGGATCCCATTAAAATAATGTCTCTTTTAGCCAATTAAAAAAAAAAAAAAAAAAAAAAGCCAAGTCCCAGTATTTTGAGCCACACTATTCTGGGACTGTAAACAAGTGAAGCCGCCAAGCAACGTGATGGGTCTTCTTAAAGGAACGGTCTCGGTGAGATGCGGTCCGCCGCTGCCTGTGCTGAGGCCTCGATGGCCTCCCATTTCAGAGGGGGCCCATAGCTGTCAGTTTCTGAGTGGAGGGGGGCCTGCCCCAGGGGACATTTTCTTAGCTTCTCACCGACCCCTCGGGGCTCACTGGCTTCCCTAGCACCCTGCATGAGAGGACTTAGCTTCAGGAGTTCTTTTAGTGTGAAAAGCCCAGGCTCTCCCAGTGTCCCAGTCAGGGGGTCAGTCAGCACGAGGGGGAACCAGGTAACATTTGTCAGTCTGCTGCTGCTCTCTTGGAAAGAGGACAGTTACAGGAAGTTGGCAGAAAAGAGAGGAAGAGAATGGGGTGATTATGAAAAAAAGAAAATTTGTATGGGGTTTAATGTGTACATAAGGGTGAAGAGAAAAATGACTTTGAATTCTGAATCTTTTTTTCTCTCTTACTAATAAACATTCCGATAAGATATCTGATTCCTCACAAGACCCAACAGAATAACAAAATACTATCCTCTTCCTCCCCTGAGAACCTTAATTATTAGAACTTTATTCTTCCAACCTTTGAATTATTTGCTAAGGGTGTTATCTCTAAAGATTATAGATGACTTGTCAGTGGATGTCATTAGTATTCACTTATTATGAGCCATAAAAAATGGATCCCTAAGTCCTTTGGTTTTCCCACTACAATTCCACTGAGACCTAGAAACATCAATGAATATAACCCAGAAAGTCTAACCATTTCACTAGAGAGATTACAAAATATGCCAGAAGAAAATATTGCTTTCACCTAGTTTACTTCTTAGGAGTGAACAGAACCAAAAGAGAGAGGGGGGAAATGGTGTAGTGATTAAATGTTTTATTCCTGCTAGATTTTCATTTCACTAGAACCCAGGGCTCCTGTTGGACCAAACCTTCATCTCTTAGGTCAGTTTCTCAATCTCACCATTGCTGACATTTTGTACCAGATAATTCTTTTTGCGGGGAGCATCCCCATTCATTGTAAGATACTTAGCAGCACCCTGGCCTCTGCCAACTAGCCAATAACACATCTCCCTCCACCATCCCCATCTGTGACAACCAAAGATGTCTCCAAACATTGCCAAATGCCTCCTAAGGAAGCAAAATCACTCCTGGTTGAGAATCACTTGTGTTAGATAACACCAAATGAAACTAATTTAGCTCTCTTTATTGATCGAGTTAAGTTCTTAAACACTTTTAGTTTTATCAATTCAATAAAATCTGGGGTATTAAGCAGGTGTTATTTGCACACACCAAATGCCTGAGTCACCACTGAGTTCTCTCATCCCCTCACCCCTCCACCCAACATATCAGCAGCATTCCTGTTTTACATCCAAACTCTGCCCCACATTCATCAATGTTTTCCATCCCTTCACGTGAATGATAACACCCCATCTCACCTCATCTTCTGCAATAGCCTCCTAAGTGGTTTCACTGCTTTCATTCTTGCCCCTCTACAATCACCACAATCTCGTCTACACTACACTACACTACACTACACGAGCCACCTCTGAAAAAGTTCTATCAGTCCTGGCTGGTGTGGCTCAGTGGGTTGACTACCAGCCAGAGAACCAAAGGGTTGTCAGTTCCATACCTAGTCAGGGCATGTGCTTGGATTGTAGGCCAGTTCCCAATCGGTCGATGTACTGCTCACACATTAGTGTTTCTCTCCCTCTCTTTCTTCTATCAGATCAGATGACTTTCTAGCATAAAGCAGACTGGTGTTTCCCATTACTCTTATACTCTATACTTATTTCTATGGTCCACAAGGCCCCATGTGATCTGGCACCCGCTTACCTCGGCACCTCTTCCTTACCACTCTCTCCAACTCACTCCAGCCACACTGGCATCCTCAAACTTGCCGTCCCACCTTCTTTTTGTCACCATTTCCCTCTGGTGTCTATTTGCCCAGCTAATACTAACCATCAGGTCTTTACTTAAAAGTCATCTCTACAATAAAACCTTTCCTGACTACCCTGAAAGACTGGCTTCCAAATCACTCTTCCTTAATCATAGTTACTACATCTAAACCGTCTTTTTATGTGTCTCATATGTATGAACTGTGCTTTCCTCACTTTAATGGTCAGGTCTATGACAGTGTGGGCCAAGTCTTATTAACCATGTAACCTTGGAACCCAGAAAGTGCCCAGCATGTAACATATGGTCAATAAATGTGATGAATTATTGAATGGCTTTGGCTAGCAGGCCAAAAAGGAGTTTCTGCTTCTGAGACCAAAAGTCAGTCTCTCCTCAAATTTATCATTCTATTACACACTCAAATGGCAACAAAGTAATAATAAAATCTCCACCTCTAAAAGGGAACTTTTGGTTGTTTTAGGTTTTCCAAAAGAAGCTGAATACCTGAATCACAAGCAACAAATCTTAGGAGACTCAAGGCCAGGACTGTCAAACTCATTTTCACCGGGGCCCGTATCAACCTTGAGGTTGCCTTCAAAGGGCCGAAATCATTTTAGGACTGTATACATGTAACTACTCCTTAAATGTTAAGGAGTTGAAATTACACCCAAGAGAGCTCCCCTCTGCCATGTGAGGATAGGAAGAAAACAGCTCTCCATGAGCTAGGCCCTCATCAGACAATGAATCTGTTGGTGCCATAATCTTGAACATCCCAGCCTCCAGAACTGTGAGAAATAAACTTCTGTTGTCTATAAACCACCCAGTCTATGGTATTCTGCCATAGCAGCCCCAACTGATGAAGACACACAACTTACTTCATTCATGGTGTGTGATAACCTGAAATTGCCCACTCCCACCAAAGATGTCTACATTCTAATCCCCAGAAACTGTAAATATGTCCCTTTATGTGGCAAAGAGACTTGGCAAATGTCATTGAATTAAGGACACCGAGATGGGGAAATTATGCTGGATTATCCTCGTGGATCCAAGGTAATCACGAAGATCCTTGCAAGAGGGAGGCAGGAGGGCCGCAGACACAGAAGGCAATGTGACAACAGAAGAAGAGAGACAGAGAGAGGAACTGGAAGGTATTATACTGCTGGCTTTGAAGTTGGACCCCATTAGGGCCACAAACCAAAGAATGCAGGAGGCCTCTGGAAGCTAGAAAAGACAAGGAAACAAATTCTTCCCTCTAAGAGATACACAGCCCTATTGACCCATGTTTAGGACTTCTGACTTACTTTAAGCAGTAAGAAACTAATACACAGAGTTATCATCACAATTTGATAAGCTCATACTTGTAAAGTGCTAAGAACAGTCCCTAGCACCAGAATAAGAGCTCTTTAAATTTTAGCTATTGTGAACCAAGATCAGAACCCAAGGAAGATTCACAGAAGTACTACAGAGGCTGAAAAAATAAGGTTCAGAAATTTGGAAATTTCTAAACTTAAAATGCAAAAGATTCCACTTCTAAATAGATTCACAGGCTAGTCAATACCTTCTTGTTTGTAGTAATTCAAATATCCATTAACAGGCTAAAATTACGGAAAAACCATTCAACAAAATGCCACTCATCCTTTAAATAATGAGGCAGACCTCTATGTACTGATCATGGAAGTTCTATGAGATGTATCTTTTAGTGAAGAAAAGCCAAGGACAGAACAGAAATTTATTAGGTTTGATTTCTGTTGGAAAATTAAAAGGATGCAAACATACATACATAAGTACACATGAAATAAATTCTAGAACAGCACACCATGACCCGCTAATGGTGACTGCTCGAAGAAAAGACTAAGGGTGTGGAGTTGGAGAGAAGCTCTTGTTATTGAATGCCCTTTTATATTGTTTTAGCTTTTTTTTTTTTTTTTACCAGGTATGAGTGTGATACCCATTTTTAAAAAACTGAAGCTCGGATGTGACATCGCAGACCAACCAAGTATTTATCCACGGACAGCGTGCAGTGCCCGCCACTGCTCACGATATGGGCCTAAGACACAGCCCTGAGCTCCGGGAGTTTACAATCTAGCTCACTGACTTCATAATCTAGACTTGTATCAGGCAATCATTTCACTGTTTAGACATTTACATTAGAAAACTGAACTACATATTTCATCAAAGTACTTTCCCCTTATGACTCTAAGAGAATAAATCACAGCTTAAAATTCTATGTCCAGTCCATTAGTCCCAACCAGCGCTGCTTGCAATTACTAAACTATTATTTCCTGGGAAGTAGCCAGCGTTTATGAAGGGAGAAATCTTTACAATCAACCCAATTCATACACATTACACACTAGAAGAACAAAAAGATGGACAAATACCATTTTGGGGGCAGCTGGGTTTACCTTCTCTGTTACACTTCCTTTTATTTCCCCAGTTCTCTACTAAGGAACCTGTATCAATACTACAAGAAGAAAAAAGATACACATCCTCTTCCCCTGGAAAAGTATCCTTCTCGGTGCCAACACCATATCCATGATGATTACTGGTTTGTCCCAAATCCTCCTCTCACTTTACAAAAGTGACAGCATCTGAAGCACAACCACTGCCACTGACGGGCACTCGTGGCAGAACCAAGAAGAATCCTCCAAACCAAGTGCTCCATTTATAAAACAGTCCATGCTGTCACCCAATTAGAGCATAATTCATAATGAAGATATTACTGCTAACGAGGGAGGCAGAATGGGATCTGTGTCACTCTTCCATAACTGTATGAGTCCTTTCAGCCAATAAAGTCTGTCTTAGCAAAGTTTTTAGTTGACAGTAGAAGTATAGTAGTTCCCCTTTATCCATGGTTTTGCTTTCCAGTTTTACTTACTCACCATCAGCCTTGGTCCAAAAATGTTAAATGGAAAGTCCCAGCCCTGGCTGGTGTGGCTCAGTGGACTGAGTGCCGGCTGTGAACTGAAAGGTTGACGGTTCAATTCCCAGTCAGGACATATGCCTGGGTTATGGTCTAGGTCCCTAGTTGGGGGCATGTGAGAGGCAACTGATCTCTCACAAAACAATGTTTCCCTCCCTCTCTGTCTCCCTTCCCCTTGACACTCTCTAAAAATAAATAAATAAAATCTTAAAAAAAAAAAAGAAAATTCCAGAAATAAACAATTCATAAGTTTTAAGTTGTGCACTGTTCTGGGTAGTGTGATGAAATCTCTCACCATCCCACTCCATCCCACCTGGGACATGAATTATTGCTTTGTCCAGTGTGTTCACACTGTACACACAGTACAATAAGATACTTTGAGAGAGACCACATTCACATACCTCTTTTTACAGTATATTGTAATAGTTGTTCTACTTCATTACCAGTTATTGTTGTTAATCTCTTACTGTGCCTAATTCATAAATTAAAGTTTACCATAGGAAAAAACACTATACATAGGGTCCAGTACTATCTATAGTTTCAGGCATCCACTGGAGGTTTTGGAAAGTACACTCGGTGGATAAGGGGGCACTATCCACCCTTAGGAATCATGATGTAATTTATTTCCATAAGCTTAGCCAAGAAATAAAACTACAGAGATGAAATACTTAGTGGGTAATTGCGGAGGTTTTCAAACAGTGAATTTACATCAAGTGGTCTTGCAATCTAGCGACATGAGAAGTCATCACTGATAAAAGAACTGAGTCAATGCACCACAAACACTGATACAAACACAACAGACTGGTAGTGGACACTATGTGCTGGGCCCTAAGACAAGTCCTTTCCATTCCTAATCTACTTGCATCCTCAACTACTACTATGAAATAGAAGTGAAACTGAGGCACGGAGCTTAAATAACGTGCCCATGATTCTATAGCCAGTAAGTGCTGCAGCCAGAATATGAATTCAAGCAGTCTTCATTAGAAAGTGCAGGCCTTATCCTACCTTCACGGGAAAGTATAAACTTTATACCAATCCTTTCCCAATCACCCCTGTCACACACTACCATCTGCCCAACTCAGATTCCAACCAGATGTTCTCTAGACCTCCTGTAATCCCAGGTGCCTTCACTGGCTTTTACAGATCAGAAGCCTATACATGAAAATAGGAAGAGCCCATCTGAAAAGAGTACTATCCTTACCAAGTGCCACTTTTTAAAGACTTGCCTCTCAACCAAGACAGTAGGTTTATGACTTACCGCCAGGCACTCCCATGGGACTCACTGTCGGTGTTTCTTTCCCTACACACGTACAATCCCTCATCATTCACATTTATTCACAACTTGCCAAAGTGCTCTCCTCATTCAGAAAACTGTTCTAAATCAGTTCTTTCTAATAATAACATCAGCTACCATATACTGAACTAAGGTTCGGAGCAGTAAAGAAATTCAGCCCAAGGTCACAATGCTGGTAACTACACCTGACTCCTTTCAATTTAAGCTTTCAGGGGTCTTGCTTTTTAATGATTAAAATGTGGGCTCCTCCTAGTCTTTCCTTTTGAGAGCTACCTTCTGACAACAGATCGGCCCCACTACCATATGAATTCCCAAGTGCTTACCTGAATTTCTTCATTTTCATCTACTAGGAGGAAACTCACAACCTTCTCAGTCATCTTCTTCCTCTTGGTCTCCTCATCCATCTCTTCTTCTTCCAGTAACTCCTGGACCTTAGTGACATTGTACACAGTAACGGGGTGTCTCCTTTTGTTGCCACCAGAATGGGTCCTCTTCTGGCACTCCAGGCACAAGTTGATTTTACAGGTCTGGCACCTCACAGCTGCCCTCTGCCTAACACCTGGTGAATGCCCGTTGGGGCCCTTGCAGGGGTCACAGTAAGGGATGTGGCCAGGTTTGAGTCTTATCCGCTCATGGTTCCTCAGGCGCTCCTGCCGATGGAGCTCCTCCTCGCAGCGGAGACACTGCAGACTGCAGCACTCGTCGCACTCGAAGACAGCTTCGTCAGTCCCACTGCAGGCGTAACTTTCCTGGCACATTAGCCCTGGATTCAGGCCCTTCTGTGCTGGGGAAGTCTGAGCACTCATACTCAGATTAGTAAGGAAATCACCCACCATAAAATAGTCACTGGACTTTCCCCAGGAGTGAATACAAAGGCTTTGAGTCTGAAGACTGCACAGAAAATACCACAGGGTTCTTTCTGAACCCTTAAACACACACACACAAACACACAACTTGGTGTCCCATTAGAATTCTGCACACAATCACAAATGTTTGAATTTTTTATTTTCTGTTTCCAAAACTCCTGTATCAGCAGCAATGTTGATTTGGTTTGATGGTTTCATCCTCCATAAAGTATAGACAAATATGTGGTCAAAATTAACTTGGAAGGGTCTTTTATGGCTATCTGAGAGAGATCTGTTGGGTTCACTGAGATGGGCTCATGCGTTGGACCTCAAGCACAAGGTTCTGGTAATGAAAGAGAGTGGTCAGGAACTTTTCAATATAATCCAACCTCAAGTCAGTATTTCAGGGGATACCTAGAGTAGAGGAAGGAAAAAACTTTCACTCATCTAAAAACAGTAGTGCACCTTGAAAACCAATATTGTGATTAAATACAACACCAAAGCTCCTGTAAGAACTCTCATTCTTGCTTGTAAAATTTACACTGGCTCATTCTGATCCTAGCAATTTCTTCTCAAAAGCAGGGTCAAGGGCCCTTTTGAAAACAGCCACTACCTCTAGACCCAAGGTATGTAAGAAAGAGACATTGCTGCTTTTCTTCCCAGACTGAAATTCTCTGTTCAGTTATGAAATTCAGAATAAAAGTCACTAAGCAAAAAGTCCTTGGAGGTACAGACCCGCACCCCCATGTGCACCGTACAATTGGGAGAGGTGGAAAAAGAAGCCTGTAAAAAAACTTTTAAGAAATGATAGTAACAATAAACTTTAGCTCCATCAAAGTTCTAGAGTTGCTTCAACTCTAAATACATGCCTATTAATGACTCTAAACATGAAAACAAGAGTCACCATTTCATGTTTGAAAACAATAAAAAACAATTCCTGTACTTCCTTTGTCCCTTCTCTAACTGCAAAAAAGGGAGCAACAGGAGACAGAATTCCTCCACTAGAGCACAAGGAAAAGCCAGACCTGCAGTGAGTTGAAACAATTTTTTTCTTTGTTACTCAGAAACTTAAAAATAACTTAAAAGAAAAAAAAAAAAAGAACTGGGCCAGGAAAGGGGCTTTTGTCACTTCTACAATTATATTCCTTACTCCCCTTAGCCTTGACACCCATTCTAATGCCCCAACGAAACGCAAAGGCCTCCTTGCAGATGTTCCCTACTCCTCCTCCACAGTAATCAATCTATCAATCTTATTTTTAGATAAACAAGGAAGGCAAGGGAGTGACTAGGAGACCTTATTTACACCCTAACCTCAGACGTGCCCAACCAGCTCCCACACGGAAACAAAAATCAAAACCTGTCACAATTGAGAAAAACATAAAATCAGCCTTCAAAAGAACACCTCACCGTCCGCCAGGCAAAGCAAACAATCTGCCCACTCTGCCCCCTACACCTCGACATCTCTCTCCAGCCGGGGATTCCTCACCCTTCCTTCCTCCCGGGCAACACCACCACAACCCGAGGGGTAGGAGCAGAGTCTAAGAACAAAGAAGGTCCCCCAAAATCCTCCACAAGCGCTGGCAGGGGCCAGAGCCAAATCCATTGTTTATGCCACCCCACCCCCACCACAGCCGCACCCGCCACCCCCACCCCCCCTCAGGGGCAGCCGGAGCTCCACGACTATCGCTCGCCCTGCATAGGGCCGTGCCCTTCCCTCCCCGCCCGCGGTGGCCCGGGGACCCCACCACGGAGCAGATCGGCCGCAGCCAGGCGGTGTCTGGGGACCGCGGGGCGCCGGTGGGGGAGGGGGCTGTTCCTCAGGGCACCGGTGGATCCATCCTCATCTCCATCTCCGCCCCCCTCCTCTTTCGCTGCCTCCCGGGCTTCCTCCTCTCCTGTTGTCAGTTGGGATCAGCTGATCGGAGTGAACTTCACCCAGCTCAGACTAACAGGAAGGCATGAACGGTGTAGTCCGGGGAGGGAGGAGAGGGAGAGGGTGGAGCCCGACACTTGCGAAGGCGGAGAAAGGCACGCACAGCTTCCTGGGAAATGTAGTTCTCCTGAGGCGCATCCTTCCCCACGCCCCGGAAGCGAAGTCCCTGAGGGACTACAACTCCCAGTACCAAAGAGACTGCTCTTGCCCGGAGGCGGTGCAGGCAAGCCATCAAGCGTTTCGGGAGTTGGAGTATTTGCGTTGACTGTGGTTTCTGCTGGTTTCAGAGTGTTGTTTCAGCAGTGGCCTAAAAGAAATGACGTTAAATTAGAGGACTGATGTAATGTGTAGTGTAGGAGAGGTGGTTATATTTCAAGTGGCCCCTAATGCCCACCATTCCTTCAGAAATGTGTGAAAACAGGCAGTCCTCACTTCTCCAATATCACTTTGTACAAACTAGGGAAAAACACAGAAAGACTTGAGAACAAAATATAAGTACTCTTGGGTGAGTTTGTTTTCCTTTTACGGCTATTCACCAAACCACCATTAATTTTTTCCTACCCTTTACTTTTCTGACCTTATATAGTTTCTGGATCTTGATTAATTTTTAAGTCAAAGAGTGTAGGAGGTATTTTCAGATAAGGTTTTAGGCTACAGTGCAGGCAAAAGGTTAACAGTGTTATCTGGCTTTATATAAAAGTCCGTATATTTGTTTAGTGTTTTCAGTTTTGGGGCTTTTTTGTCTGCTTGAATCTTGAAACAACACTGAAAGAAAGTCTGATGTAATGAAAAGAGCAGTGATCTGAGATGCCGAAGACTGGAAGCTTGTTCTAGAAAGCTCATGGGTAAGTCACTCAACCTTTCCATGAAATGAAGAAATTGTACTGTGTAAACTCTGAAGTCTCTGCCAATTCTAATGTTCTATGATTACATCTTGATAATTGTTAACCCAGGAGAGAATACTAAGGTTGAGTGACTTGTCAAGGTCACACAGCAAATTATTGACAAAGCTAGGACAAGAACCCATCTCCTGATTTAGTCACATTCTGTTTTACCTGATGTTTCAAAGTACGTAATTAGACCAATGGTAAAAGCCGAATTTACATAATAATGGTTGAGCATGTATGGGGGTTATGTTGCTGAAAATCGTGTTTAAAAAACATAATTTTTAAGACTTGGGCAGATAGCCAATCATTGGACTAACTGCACAACATGACTGAAAAGTTTTGTCCTAGGCCACATTACATACTAAGATATTAAGAGCTAAGCTTTCTATAAGCACTTTAAGACTTCAAAGTATTAAAGAGGAAAAAGGAAAGAAAGTTAAGATAACAGGTCTTCAGTGAAGCTCCTGAGACCGGCTAATCTGCTGTAAAATTTCCCTAGAGGGTTCTATTCCTAGACTACTACTATAACTTTTTGTAGCCCTAATAATTTTTGCTTAGTAATTATAAAATGAGTATATTAACATATTCTGGAAATAAAATGATATTTAATTATTTTTAAAGCCAAAACTACCTATTTAAAAGTATATTTTTTAAAGTTATAATAAGAACCCCATAAACTATGGGAAATGGTTGCCTCCAAGGAGTGTACTAAGATGAGTAAGAAGACTTCCTTTAAATGTTTATACTCTTGAAATTTTTTACTATATAAGTGCATTATGTCAATAATAATTTTTAAACAGTAGGTTTTTTTTAAATTTATTGATTTGAGAGAGGGAGAAAAAGGGAGAGGAACATGCATTTGTTAATTTGTTGTCCCACTTATTTATGCATTCACTGGTTGATTATTGCATGTGCCCTGACCAGGGATCAAACTTCCAAACTTGGCGTATTGGGACAATGATCTAACCAACTGAGCTACCCAGACAGGGCCAAAACTAGTTTTTTATTTTTTGACAGATAATTGGAATTATCGGATCTGTTTATGTTGGTCAGTTTTACTCATTCTCATTTTTTTTGTGGGTATGTGCTTATTTTTTTTACTATGAGCTGGATTTTCCTTGGAAAATTAGGTCTGGAATTTTTTGAGGCCTAGGATATAAGTTAATTCCTCCAGAGAGTATTTGCTTTCAATTCTGCCAGGAGGGACCATTTTAAACTATATTCATTGTTTGTTATTTTTTTTTTTTAACCATTAAGAGATGTATATTTGGGTTGTATATTCCTGAGAGGACTGTTTATAGATCCAGCGACCCCTCCACAGCTTCCGGAAATCTCTCCCTTCCAAGACAACTTTCTTTCCAGCCTGTTGGGTGGAGCTGTGTTTACTTGCAAGTCACCCTTACATTGAAATTGTAGCACTCTGAGGTTCCAGTCTGTCCCACTTGCCCCATGAGACCTAGAAAAACCAAGCTTAAGTTGACAAGTAAGGTAAATGCTCTAGGGTAAAAGTGACATCACTGCACTACTTACTCTTTGGATCCTGCCTTCACCTAGATTTTGGTCTGATAATTCTTTATCTTCTTGTTGACTCCTCAATATTTTACGAACATGTGCCCTGGCTAGTGTGGCTTAGTGGACTGAATGCCAACCTGCAAACCAAAGGGTCACTGGTTTGAATCCCAGTCAGGGCACATGCCTAGGTTGCAGGCCAGGTCCCCAGTGGGGGACATGAGAGAGGCAGCCACACATTGATGTTTCTCTCCCTCTCATTCTCCTTCCTTTCCCCTCTTTCTAAAAATAAATAAAACATTTTTAATTTTTTTTTAAAAATTTACCAATGTGTTCTGTTGTTTTTAGTAGAATAACCTGTTTGCCATATTATGAGTCACATTACAAAAGAAAAAAAAGGAACAGTCAATAATATTGTAAAAACTTTGTATGATGATTTATGGTTACTTTGCTTATCATGATGATCACATCATAAGATATATAAGTACAGAATCACTATGTTGTACACCTGAAACTAAAATCACCTTGTATGTCAGCTACACTTTAATAAAAAGAATTTTTAGCCCTGACTGTTGTGGCTCAGTGGATTGAGCACCAGCCTGTGAACCAAAGGGTCATTGGTTTGATTTCCAGTCAGGGCTCATGCCTGGGTTGTGGGCCAGGTCCCCAGTGGTGGGTGTGTGAGAGGCAACCACACATTGATGTTTCTCTCCCTTTCTCCCTCCCTTCCCCTCTGTCTAAAAACAAATAAATAAAATATATTTTTTAAAAAGACATATATATCCATATGTCCTTGCAGCATTACTTACAATACCAAGCTGAGGAAGCAACCTAGGTGCCCATCCACAGAGGAATGGATAAAGAAGATGTAGACTCTGGCCCAGCAGCTCAATTGGTTAGAGCGTCATCCTGATACACCAAGATTGCAGGTTCAATCCCCAATTAGTGCACATACAAGACACAACCAATAAATGCACAAATAAGTGATTTTAAAATAAATAAATACATTTTTTAAATTAAAATATAAAAAAGATGTGGTATACATACATAATGGAATATTATTCAGCCATAAAAAGAATGAAATCTTGCCATTTGTGACAACATGGATGGACCTAGAGAATACTGTACTAAGTGAAACAAGTCAAACAGAGAAAGACAAATACTATATGATTTCACTTTTATATGGAATCTAAAGAACAAAATTAATGAACAAACTCATAGATACAGAGAATATTTTGACAGTTGGGGGGGCACCGTGGGTGGGGGACTGAGTGGAAAAGGTGAAGGGATTAAGAAGCACAAATTGGACAGAAAACGCTACTTGAACAACAATAAAAATAAAGTAATAAAAAGAAGCACAAATTGGTAGTTACAAAATAGTCAAAGGGATGTAAAGTATATAATAAGCATATAGTCAATAATATTGTGATAATGATGTATGATGACATGAGTTTGACATTTATCAGGGTGGTAACTTCATAAGTTATATAAACATCTGATCATAGAGTTGTACACCTGAAACTAATATAATCTTTTATGTTAACTGTAATTGAAAAATAAAAAAATACTCAAGAACAACACTTAAAATAAAAAAAATAAAATTAAAAAAGAAAAAGAAAAAGAAAAAATACTGAAATAAATAAAAAGAAATTGAAAAGACAACGCCCAGAATGGGAAAAATATTTGCAAATCATATATCTGATAAGGGTCTATTATTCAGAATATATAATAAAAAATCTCTTAAAACTTAATAAAAAGTCAAATAACCCAGTTAAAAATGGTCAAAGGATTTAAATACTCTCCAAAGAGGATATACAAATGACTAGCAAGCACATCAAAAGATGTTCAACATCATTAGTCATTAAAGAAATGCAAATGAAAACCCCAAAGAACTGCCACTTCACACCCAATGGGACAGGTATACTTAGAAAGAAAAAACAGAATAACAAGTGCTGGCAGGGATGAGGACAAATCTGAATACTCAGACTTTGCTGGTGGGAATGTGAAAAGGTGCAGCTGCTGTAGAATAAAGTTTGGTCACTCTGACCAGTGAGGCTCATTTGTTTGGGCGTCATCCCGCAAAGCAAAAGGTCACCAGTTCAACACCCCCCCCCGCCCCCCGTCAGGGCACATACCTATGTTGTAGATTCTCTCCCTGGTGAAGGCACACAGGTCAAGGCACATATCAGAAGCAACCAATGTTTCTCTTTCACATCAGTGTTTCTTTCCCTCTCTTTCTGTCCCCTTCCCCTCTCTCTAAAAATAAATAAAACCTTTAAAGCATTAGAAAACAGTCTGGCATTTCCTTTAAAAGTTAAACATGGAACTACCGTGTGATCCCACAATTCCACTCCCTAGTACTATATCCAAGAGAACTGAAACATGTCAAACAAAAACTTGTACTCAAACGTCCATAGTGGCATTATTCACGGTGGAAACAATCCCAACGTCTGTTAGTTAATGAATGGACAAAACATAATTGATGAATGAATAAATAAAATGTGGCATAGCCATACAACAGCATTATCATTCATCTGTAAGGAGGAGTGAAGGACTGTCACATGGTACACAGTGAATGAACCTTAAAAACATGCTAAGTGAAAGAAGCTAGACACAAACGTCCACACATTCTATGCTTTTATTTATAAGAAGTTCCCAGAATAGGCAAATCCATAGAGACAGAAAATAATTAGTGGTTGTCAGGGGTTGTGGGAAGTAAGGAGTGACTGATCAAATGTGTGCAGAGTTTCTATTAGGGGTGATGAAAATGTTCCAGAATTAGTAGTGATTGTTGAACAATATTGTGAAGACAGTATACTAAAAGCTACTGAATTATACACTTTAAAATATTTAAAATGGTGAATTTCACATAAATTTAACTTCAAAAAAATCCCAGCCAGGGTAGTTGGATTTGCTTGAATATTGTCCCAACATGCCAAGGTTGGAAGTTTGATCCCTGGTCGGGGCACATATAAGAATCCACCAAGGGGTTGCCAGTTTGATTTCCAGTAAGGGCACATGCCTGGTTTGCGGGCAGTGTCCCCAACTGGGGGTGTGTTAGAGGCAACCACACATTGATGTTTCTCTCCTTCTCTTTCTCCCTCCCTTCCCCTCTCTTCAAAAATAAATAAATAAATAAAGTCTACTTCCGGCCAAGATGGAGGCATAGGTGGACACACTGTGCCTCCTCACACAACCAAAATTAAGGACAACAAAGATTAAGAAATAAGAAAACATCCAGAACAGAAAGTTGAACTGTACAGAAGTCTGACAACCATTCATCCAGACTGATAAGGGGAGGGGTGGAGTCACAGCAGGAAAAAGTAGAGGTTGGCTGACCCGGGTATGTAGGAGCCCCAGGTGTGCAGGCAGGGGCTAGCAGACCCCGGCCACGGGGTGGCAATGGGCAGACCCAGTGAGACCGCACGAGGCAGCTGGCTGACCAGGTGGTCCCACATTTGTACACAGATAATCCAGGCAAAAACGGGGAGTGAGACAGATCTCCCAACCCAGGGCCCCAGCACCAGGAAATAAAACCTAAAAACACTGATTGAAAACACTTGTGGGAGTTGAAGTGCCAGGAGAGACTCCCAGCCTCACAGAAGGGTTCATTGGAGAGACCCACAGGGTCCTAGAACGTGCACAAGCCCACCCACCCAGGAATCAGCACCAGAAGGGCCCAATTTGCTTGTGGAAAGTGGTGGAAGGGACTGAAATACAAGAGAGAGAGCAGAGCAAGTGTCATTGTTCCCTCTCAGACCCCACCCCCACATACAGCGTCACACCCCAGCAACTGGGCTGTCCCGCCCTGGGGAACACCTAAGTCTCCACCGCTCATACATAACAGGCGCGACCAGACCAAAAAAACAAAAACAAAAAACAAAAAAAAAATGGCTCAAACAGGAGAACAGATCAAAGCCCCAGAGCCAATTCATCTAAGTGACCAAAAGATAGCCAGTTACACAGATACACAGTTCAAAGCTCTGGTGATCAGGATGCTCACAGAATTGGTTGATTTTGGTTGCAAATTAGATGAAAAAATGAAGGCTACACTAGGTGAAATGAAGGAAAATGCACAGGGAACCAATAGTGATGGGAGGAAAACTGGGACTCAAATCAATGGAGTGCACCAGAAGGAAGAAAGAAACAACCCAACAGAAAAGAAGGAAGAAACAAGAATTCAAAAAAATGAGGAGAGGCTTAGGAACCTCCAGGACATCTTTAAACATCCCAACATCCAAATTATAGGGGTACCAGAAGGGGAAGAGGAAGAGCAACAAGTGGAAAACTTATTTGAACAAATAATAAAGGAGAACTCCCCCAATCTGGCAAAGGAAATAGACTTCCAGGAAGTCCAGGAAGCTCAGAGAGTCCCAAAGAAGGTGGACCCAAGGAGGAACACACCAAGGCACATCATCATTACATTAGCCAAGATGAAAATGAAGGAGAGAATTCTAGAAGCTGCAAGGGATAAGGGGACAGTCACCTACAAAGGAGTTCCCATCAGACTGTCAGCTGATTTCTCAAAAGAGACCTTACAGGCAAGAAGTGGCTGGAAAGAAGTATTCCAAGTCATGAAAGGCAAGAACGTACATCCAAGACTGCTCTATCCAGGGAGGCTGTCATTTAGAATGAAAGGGAAGATAAAGTGCTTCTCAGATAAGGTCAAGTTAAAGGAATTCATCATCACCAAGCCCTTATTATATGAAATGTTAGAGGGACTTATCTAAGAAAAAGAAGATAAAAAATAGGACAGTAAAAAGACAGCAAACTCACAGATATTAACAACCACACCTAAAACAAAGCAAACTAAGCAAATAGCTAGAACAGGAACAGAACCACAGAAATGGAGATCACATGGAGGGTCAGCAACAGGGAGTGGGAGGAGGAGAGAGGGGGAAAAGGTACAGAGAATAAGTAGCATAGACAGTGGGTAGAAAATAGACAGGGGGAGGGCAAGAATAGTGTGGGAAATGTAGAAGCTAAAGAACTTATGACACATGGACATGAACTAAAGGGTGGAATGGGGGTGGGAGGGGGTATGCAGCGTGGAGGGGAATGATGGGGAGAAATGGGACAACTGTAATAGCATAATCAATGGAATATATTTAAAAAATTAAATCTTTTAAAAATATATATATATTATTTGTTACATTGAAAATATATGTAATGTGTATCTAAATTATGAAGCATAATCATAAAATGAAAATCAGTAAACTTACTGCTGAATTTATGAACTAATACATGACCAAAACCACTGAAGTGAACCTGGATGTTCTTTTCCAGTCTCATCACTGTTTCATCCTCCAAAAGGGAAATAGTAACTCCAAGAGGTAATGACTACCCTGAATTTTCAATTAATTATTCTTTTGGCTTTTAAAAAATACAGTTTTACCACATGGGTATGTTACTTCAAACAACAGATTACTATTTGTGCCTGTTTTCTTATCTTTATAATAATGGTATCATGCAATATATAGATTTCTGACTTGCTTTTTTCACTCAATGTCTTGTAACTGTGGTTTATTCATTCCTTTTTATATATTGCTCATTATGTGACTTTTAAAAAATGTTTATTCTCTTGCCAGATATTTCAGTAGTATTTATTTTTTTTCCTTTATGAACAATGGTGCCATGAACTTTTTTTTTTTACATTCTTGAATGTGTGTTCTGATGTATATATGCAAAAATGTCTCTATAAAGTGAGGAATGAAACTGCTCCATCACAGGGAAAGCACATGCTTTATTTTTCTAGGTTTTGCCAAAGTAGTTGTACTTCCACCAGCGATGCCTAAGTGTTCCTATTCTATATCCTTGTGTTAACAGACTTAATTTTTACTAATGAAATGGCTTCAATGTGACATCTCACTATGTATAGTCTTTCTGTGATTACTAATGGAGGGGAGTATTTTTCATATTTGATTCATCATTTGTCCTGGTTAAAACATAGCTCAGAACAATACTTCCTCCCAGAAGCCTTCCCTGACTTCCCCAGATCCACAGGCTAGACTTAGGTGCTACTATCAATACCATGTGTATTTCTGTCATTATATTTTGACAAACTCTCCATTTTTATTTTTTTTTAAGATTTTATTTAATTATCTTTAGAGGGGAAGGGAAGGAGAGAGGAAGAAAAATATCAATGTATGGTTGCCTCTCATGCATCCCCTGCTGGGAACTGTCCTGCAACCCAGGCATGTGCCCTGACTGGGAATCGAACCGCGATCCCTTGGTTCACAGGCCCGCGCTCAATCCACTGAGCTACACCAGCCAGGGTCAAACTCTCCATTTTTAAAGCTACTTGAGTATCTCTTCTCTAGAGCCTAAAGCATAGTATAACTCATGATTTTATAAGGAAAATTGTCCATTTAAAAAAAATATTTTATTTAAAAAAATATTTATTTTTTTTGTTTGTTTTTTGAGAATTTTTGAAAAAGGTTTTATTTATTTTTAGGGAGGGGGGAAGGGAAGGAGAAAGAGAGGGAGAGAAACATGCGCCCCTTAGTGGGGAGGTGGCCCGCAACCCAGGCATGTGCTGTGACTGGAAATTGAACCAGTGACCCTTTGGTTCACAGCCCATGCTCAATCCACTGAGCTACACCAGCCAGGGCAAATCTTTTATTTTTTTTAAATAAAGATATAATCTTTATTATATTTTTTCCATTACCATTTAGTCCCCATATACTCCCTCCCCACAGCAATCACTACCCTGTTGTCCATATCCATGAGAAAATTGCCCATTTTTCACACTCAGTTCAAACTTATTTAGGAAAAGGAATTTATTGGGTTATATACCGAGAAGCCTAGAAGCATATCTGACTTTAGGAACGGCTGAATCTGTGGTGGCAGTTAGACAGACATCAGCAGAGCAGGGACAATGGGCCAGGTACAGAAGGTCACTAGGGAGGAAAGCCCCAGGTGCCTAGCAACTGGGAAAAACAGGAATCTAGCTCTCAGATTTATCTTTCCTCCGCTAGTGTAGTACTGGTCATGCGATTTAGATCCCCTGACCTTTCATATTGGTGGTCATGTGGCTGGGACCTTCCCCTGATCTTTTCTCCCCAGACATGTTGCTACTTATGCAGGTTAGACCCCTTTACAGGGGGAATAAACTAGGGAGCCAGAGAATAGCCCTTAAGCATTAAGCCCCCAGGACGATGAGGTTCGGAATCCCATAAAATACATCTGGGCCTCAGTTGTGTTTCAGTTCCAGGCCCAGAAAAGCAGCAACACCAGACAAGCGAAGCCATGGCTGACATCAGAGTCGGCTGCACTAATGAATGACCCTTTGTGCTGGCATCAACCAGTCAGTAGAGAATCAGTAGAGACCACAATCCTGAAAGGACATACTTGGAAAGCTGATAAATATTCTATTGGGATCCTCCCCTGAGACCTCCAGATAAACACAACTTAAGATGGAGGACCCAGTGGGGCTCTCTCTCTCTCTGGAGCACGCTCCTGCCATTTCCCACCCCTTGTCCCCAGGCACGATTTCCTTGCCTTTCTTGTTCTTCTAAGCTCCAAGGGCCCTTCTTTTGCCCCTGTAACTTGTTTCCTGAGCCCATTTCATTTTTTTTTGTAAGTTTTTATTTATTTCCAGAGAGAGGAGAAAGGAGGGAGAAAGAGAGGGAGGGAAACATTGATGTGTGAGAGAAACATCCATTGGTTGCCTCTTGTTCGCCCCCAACTGGGGACCTGGCCCACAACCCAGGCATGTGTGCTGAGGGAATCGAACCAGTGACCTTCCCGTTTGCAGTCATGTTCAATCCATTCAGCCACACAGCCAGGGCCTGAGCCCGTTTCTTGTACACCTCACTTTTTCCACCTGTGACTTTTTAAAATTTTTATTTATTTATGTATTTTTAGAGAGGGAAAGGGAGGAAGAAAGGGAGAGAACCATTACTGATCAGCTGCCTCTTGCAGACTCCCAACAGAGGACCTGACATGCGCCCCTAGAATTGAACTGGCTACCTTTCAGTTCGCAGGCCAGTGCTCAATCCATTGAGCCACACCAGCCAGCGCCCACGTCTGTGACTTCTAAATAAATTTTCTTTTATACTTTGAGTCTTGACTCTGAATTCTTTTTCAGTCAGTACTTAAGTACCCAGGTTGCTGAACCGAGGTTCAGTCTGACTCTACCAGTCTAACGCTTGGTGTGGTCTTCATGGTCGCCAACAAATCCATGTTCTCAGATTATACTGTCAAAAAAATCTCACCATCTCTTCACTGTGCTTTCTTCTGTGATGGTTTTATTCTTATCTCCACTGGTTTGAAGCTTAACTCCTCCCAATTTTAAGTGAAAAAGATAGCTACCTCCACTCCTGCACTTTTTTTCCTTTCTTCTTAGCATTATTCCTGATAAAATGAAGGAGCATAGTGAGCATGGACCCAGGGACCAGGCTGCTTCATGACTTACTATTTGCATGACCTTGGGCCAAGTTATGTAACCTCTCCAAGACTTAGTTTACTACTTCAGTGGGTTACTATGAGGATTAAAGTTGCCAATGTTTGCAAGATGCTTAAAATAATGCCTGGTACAATGTAAGGGCTAAATCAGCAGGCTTTGATTGGATTAGAAAGTCTATCCCTGTGTCCTAAGGGCCCTGGCTGTGGTTGGGGCTTTCTATTCAAACTACAAATATCTGAAGTAGTGGAAGGATGATTTCTTTTAAGAAATCTGGAGTGCTACTCCCAAAGATGGGAATAAATGTTAGGCCAACATGAACAACAAATGTATACTGCAGGAAATTTAGCAAACTGTTGCTTGAGATAACTTCTTTCTCTTATTAAGGTTTTATTTACTTTATTATTAATCTTTTTCTTTTATTGATTCTAGAGGGAGAGGAAGAGAGGGAGAAAGATATGTGAGAGCAACATCAATCTGCAGTCTCTTGCACATGCCTGGACTAGGGAGTAAACCCACAAGGCAGGCATGTGCCCTGCCCAGAAATGGAACCAGCAAATTTACCGGTTCGCAGAATGACGCTCAACCAACTGAGCCACACCAGCCAGAGATAGGTTTTATTTTATTTTATTTTTAATCTTTTTTTATTATTGGGGTTTTAAGTAATATATGAATTTGTGTAGTGTCTCTAACCACACAAAGGGATACAGAATAACTTGAGAGAATTTGTGTTGTATGCCTCTGGTGGTGAAAAAAAAAGGTACAATTTGCTCTTTACATTTGCAAAAATAACTAGCATTTGAGTAGCACTTTACTGAACAAAGTATTTTCACATATATTAGTTAATTTAGTTCTTGCAGTAGTTCTGGGAAGTATTTTGCCATGTATAATGCACACTCTTTTGCCCAAATTTTTGAAGGAAAAATAAGGATGTGCATTATACATGAGTAGTACTAATTCTGTATCTAGGTAAATGTTTTTAATTCTTTATTTATGCTTATGCTTTAAAAGTATAACTCTAGAAAGCAATAAAATATCCATATGCAAAATAATACCCTGAATATGATAATCAGTTTTGTTTCTAAATAGAAATAAAAATTGAATTAAAAAATTAAAAATGAAAGATATTTTTTCCTGAAAGTTTGGGCCCAAAACTTCAGTGCACATTATATGCAGCAAAATATGGTAGGGTAGGTGTTATTAGCACACCTCAATGGTAAGGAAAAGCAACAAGCAGAAATATAGATAGGTGTATATTTTATAGATGGTAGTAATGATGCAGCCTTTCCCGTTAGTTTTCCACTGCATTTTATTTTGTTGGTACTCATCACGTGTAATCATTTCTTTTATTCAACAAATATTTACTGAGCACCTGTTCTACGCACTGAGAATACAACAATGAACAAAATTTCTGCACCCCTTAAGCTTACATTCTAGTGGGGTAGGGGCAGATAGACCATAAAATAAGAATATATAGTACAGCAGATGGTTATTTGTGCTATAGGGTAGAATTCAATAAGAAACGCAGATAGGAACTGTTTAGGTATGTTTCAATTTTATGTTGTGATCTCCAGATGGTAATAAAATCTCACTCTCGTTTACCACACTCCTGGTACTTAACCCAGCACCAGTCATTTATGGAGACAATAACTTCATATTGAACAAATTTTAAGCCTTCTTCAAAGCAAGAGTTGGGGAAAAAAGTCTGTAAGTAGACATTGACCGTGAAGTACATATATTGAATAATCTAATCACCCGCAATAAGTGTCTATTTAATTAGCAAAGTTCTTTTTAGCATGTTACATTACAGAATGAAAACTGTGTTAAGTGTTTTTAACAGGTCGACTTAGGTCATTTCAAACACTTATCTCTTTTGGCTCTACTGGTGAGCATAAGCTTTTGTGTGTGCTCTTAAAACAAAAAACCAAAAACCCACACGGCCAGTTCTCCGGGTATCAAGAGTAGTTTTCCAGGGAAAGATCGCCCTTTGGGGTTTCTACTGAGGTGCTGGGTGGGGCCTCTGTTAACAACCCATCGAACCTGAAATACTGAACTAATCCCCGAAACAAACTACGAAAAGTAAGACATCCTCTAACCCCCACGTACTGTCCAGCCAAAACCTTGACCTCAAGATGGCGCCGCGTAGTCACAAGGTGCAATCAGCTCCAATCAAAAATGGCAGGGTGGGTCGTAATTTACAGCTTGAGCTTTTCTAGTCCCCACTAGGCGCTCCTTCTCTATGGTTATTCGCCGGGGTGTGGTGATTGAGAGCCAACCGTGAAGGCTCTCTATATGCGTTCTTCTCTATGGTGCTCCTCTCCACTCCCCCGGCCGCAGTGCACGCCGGGCAAGAGGAAGACCTCCAGAAGCTCCCCGCGCAGCGCGGCTGTGTTTGCGTTGCGGCCTGTGCGAGTAGTCGCTTTGGAACCTGGTTCCTGGCGAGCGGCGCGCAGAAACCTCGAACCGGTGGATTCGTCTCGTAACCCGGAGCCCAGAAGGCCTGGAAGACAGTACCGTTTCCTCAGCGGCGGGTGAGTTCACCCCTGTGAACGCTTGTGGAAACCGGGTACCTGGCTGCGGGAGGAAGGAAAAGCCGGGGAGGCTCCGAAAGGGCCGGGGTGGGACTGGGGTAAAGAGGGAGGCTGGGTGGGGGAGGGGCGGGGCCGGGCACGAGGCTTGGGTTTCTTCATTTCTCTAAGGTCTCGAAAACCAGTGGGCCCGGCAGGAGCCCGTGGAGGCCGGACCTAATTACTGCCAGTGCTTTCCTTCTTGTATTGTCGCCCACTTTCCCTTTTCATTTCACGGTCGGTCGCAGTGAATCCGGTAGGCTCCTTCTGGGATCCACGTTTGTCAGAAAAACGATCGGTCTGCCTTTGGGGAGCCATTCGCGGAGGCCTCTTTCTAACCCGAGCTTACGGAGCCCTGGGGTAGACTTTCCGGACCTAGGACTCACTTGGCCTAGGCTCTGCCTAGAAGACAACCAGCACTCACCCTTTCTAGAGAGGCGCTGGCCACCAACGGATTTCTTTCCCTTCCTCTTTGGTCATTTAGAGCCCGCCCCTGAGTGAACTGCCGCCCCTCCCCGCCCCCCAAATTTAGCTAATGCCCACGTTTTTTAGTACCTTCCCGGTTTGCTAGTAAGATTGTGATGAGTATTGTGAACCTGCCCCTTTCCTCCATTGGAGGTTGCAGTAAACTGTATCTCCATTCATTCTAGGCGATGACCAAGCTCCACATAAAATGTGTTACTTCTTTCTCATCCTTCTTTGGTCTTCAGTACTGCTTTTTAAATACGTTTTTCGAAATAAATCTAGGAGTATGAAGATTATTTTGAAGTTATGTAATATGGATTTATATTGCCATGGAAAAGCCAATTTGATAACTGGGCAGAATGGAGTGGACCAAAAGGAGGGAAGAGATTGGACTTTTGCACCGGACTACTATAGTGTGAAGTACTGTGGATTACGTAGTTAGCAATAGTATATAAACAACTTTTATATTGCCTTGGGAGATTTAATTTTTTAAAAGATTGTTTGCAAAAATATTCAGAAGCCTAGAGAGGCATTTAGTTGGTCGTTACACATGATTCAAGTAGATACTGTACTATTCTCATTTTAACTTTTCTTAAATCCTTTGTTGTCTACATCTGTAAAGGATTGTAATAGTATTCACCTCTTAGGCTATTGGGATTGGAATTAAATGAGAAAAATATATGTAAAATTCTTAGTGCATTATCCAAATAGCATAGCATTTAGTCCGTATTAACTGGTGGCGTTATTTAACAATTTTCAGTGATGTGTAAGAGCCTAACCCTGATTCTAACATTTTTCAGTGTATTGTGAATAGACAGTGAATACACTAAAACTTCAACTTTTAAAGTCAAAGTTAATTCTTAACATGAAATTTCTCATTGGTATGTTATTACTAGAAAGAGGCATTGTGACACAGTGAAAACAGCCCTTGGATTGATAATTTGAGGATTGTGGGGACTTTGGGGTCCCCAGCCACTCATTGTGTTCCCTTGGACGAGTTAGCTTTTTCATCTGTGAAAGGAGCATAAGTATATCTGCACAAGGTAATTTGGGAAATTAAAAATAATATATGTTGAAGGCTTTTGTAAATGAAAGTAAATAAAAATGTTAGTTGCTATCTTTATTAAATAATTCATCTTTTTGCGGTCACAAACTTCCTTTTTTTACTCACCAGAGTGTATTTCTTTCTTTTTTCTTTTCCTTTTTTGGTTGAGAATTAAAATGCTCTTAGGAAGAAAATTACTGTCCTGTTGCATATAGGCACCATGTATTAATGGTAGTCTAAGTTTATTTTGAGGTCTGCTATCTTTTTATTTCTCTGAGTTAAGGCTTTTAATATATTTAGAAAATAAGTTCATTTTAACTTTGGGTAACTACTTAAGATGTAATATAAGTTTGGGATTTTCAAATACTTTCTTGTCCATAGACAGACTAGCTATATATTTTTCTTGATTATACATGATTTAGGGAAGAATTGTATTAACTGTACTGAAACTTTGGAAGCAGAAGTAATCATTGAGTCTTTTAAGGTCTTACAAAAACATTCTGTGTACTTTTTAAATCTCTCGATAGTCTGTGACACTACCACTGTCAGTCACCATAATTTTGATTGCTCAAGGATTTTGAGCAGCTTTTTTCCTACTTTTTTAATTTTGAAAATAAAAACCATTTCCACTAATCAGAATTAATGAAACTTTTTTAAAAAAATATTTATTTTTAGAGGGGAAGGGGAGAGGGAGAGAAATATCAATGCTTGATTGCCTCTCGTGCGTCCCCTGCTGGGAACTGGCCTGCAACCCAGGCATGTGCCCCGACTGGGAATCAAACTGCGATCTTTTGGTTCGCAGGCCCGTGCTCAGTCCACTGAGCCACACCAGCCAGGGCAAAACTGCTTTTTTAAACTTTATTTTCACGTAATTTCAAACTTCAAAAAAAAAATTACAAAAGTTGTCCAAAGAATTCTCAAATATCTTTCACCCAAATTATACAAGTGTTAACATTTCAGCAGTTTGCTTTATCCTCTCCCCTTTTTCACTATATTTTTCTTCTGAAATGTTTTGCTATTAAGTTGTATATGTGGTGTTCCTTACCCCCTAAACATGTATTTCCTAAAAACAAGGACATTGTTTTTATTTAACAACAGTACAACGATCAAAATCAGGAAATTAATATTGATGCAGTATTATCTAATCTTCAGATCCTGTTTTGCCTGAAATATCCTGAATTGGTATTGCTTTTTTTTTATAGCAGCTTTATTAAAGTTGATAAACATAAAATTCAGTCATTGTAAACGTAACAATTCAATGATTTTTAGTAAATATCCAGAGTTGTGCAACCATTATCCCAAAGGATCCCTCTTTCCTGTTTACAAACAGCAGAATGGAAATCTCAGAAAATGATCAGCTCTCTTTTGGGAGACTCAAACACTTTCATACATGAAAAGCTTTCCTGTGAAAGAAAATGTTGGTTAAGCATTTCCCATTCTTTGGACTTAGAACACTTTTTCCTGGGAATAGTTTCTGAAGACTCCAGGTCTGGAAATTCAGTTTGAGAAATAATGTTTTGAGGGGCTTGCTTTGCTTAGGCTGGGGTGGTTCTGTCAGTCCACTGTATCTCACCCAGTTATAAGCAGGCTAGGAAATGGTGCATGCTACACTAATTCTTTATATGCATTGTGGAACCATCGGACTGGCTAAATAAGTACATAACTTAAAATTTGCTCTTTCAGAACTAATAAAGTAATATTTAGAAAAGAACCTGCCACATAATTGAAGCTATATATTTACTGACTGAATGAAAAAGTTGTGTAGGAGTATTTGCTGAGGAGGGTCTATTTGTTCATTTGCTTTTTACCATGTCAGAAATTTGGCACAGGGTGTCCTGATGGGGTTAGGCTGTAAATCTGTCCCTGGTAAAAATACTTTGTTTCTATCAGGATAAATCTGCAGGGAGAGAGGAATGTGTATAAGCAGTAATGGTATTCTCAGGAGTGCAGAAAAAAAAGTTTAAAAGAGTATATTGAAAAAGCAGCAGAATACAGGCATATATTGAGTGGTAGAGATAAATCTTACTTACAAATTTTTTTTTTTTTTTTTTTTTTTTTGTAGAGGGGAGACCAAATTTGTTGATAAAATTTATATACATTAAAATGCATCCATTCTAATTTCAGTGAATTTTGATAAATGCATAAACCTGCATGACCGTTGCCACACTAGAGATACAGAACATGTCCATCATAGGTTTTGGTTTTTGTTTATAATACTTAATAAGTAAAAATGCTTTGAACCTTCTAAAAGTGAAGCACAACTATTCCAGTAATTTTAAAATGCTATTAAATCTTTTCAGTCTAATAAAAATCACCTCTCCATTTCTTTTTCTTAAATCCCACACACATTCGCTTAGCAGTTGGCTACCTTCGTATTATATCCAGAATCTAACAATTTGTTACCACTTTCACCATGCCACCTGTTCCAGACCACCCTCTCTCATCTGGATTATTGCAGTGCTGTTTTTTCTTTTTTAATCCTCACCTGAGGGTATGTTTGTAATTTTAGAGAGAGAGCAAGGGAGAGAGAGACATCAATGTGAGAGAGAAACATCGATCGGTTGCCCCTACGCACGCCTTCTGCGGATTGAACCTGCAGCCAAGGTATGTGCCCTGACTGGAAATCCAACCCACAACCTTTGGTGTGTGGGACTGTGTTCCAACCAACAGAACCACCCGGCCAGGGTCTAAGTAGTATTTTGTTTTGACCCTTGTTCATCAGTCTTATGTTAACACAGTGGCCAGGAACACTTAAAATATAAGTCAAGTTAAAAAAAAAAAAACTTTTAATATTTTCCAGAATCTTCACAGTGGCCCACAAAGCCCTATACCCTACCCTAGTAATATTCAGCGTTTATTTCTGACTTCCCTTGTATACTCTGTTCCAGCTGTTGGCCTTGCTTTTCCTTTTGTGAACCCTCCTTGTCCACCTCTGGCTCTTGTATTTGCTGTTTTCTTTGCTTGGAAAGCTATGGCCTCCAGATATTAAGAGGGCTTCCTACCTCAGCCTTGTTCAAGTCTTTGTTCAACTGTCACCTTCTTGGAAAGGCCTGACTACTGTATTTAAAGTAAAGCACTCCCTAGCTCTCTTTTCAACTTCATTCTAGAAAGTAACAGTCAACTTAGAGTATTGCAATTATCAACTGTAGGTAAAACCTGATAAACTTTGCTTATGGTTATAAAAGTTTATTCTTAATCATTTTCACATATGTCAAAATATATAAAACTTTATGTTGAGTCCTGGAGATGTGGCTAGGTTGGAGCATCTTCCCTTAAGACAAAAGATAGGCCCTGGCTGGTGTGGCTCAGTGGATTGAGCTCCTGCCTGCAAACCAAAGGGTTGCTGGTTCGATTCCCAGTCAGGGCACATGCTTGGGTTGTGGGCCAGGTTGAGGCCCCAGCAGGGGGTGCAGGAGAGGCAGTCACACATTGGTGTTTCTCTCCCTCTCTTTCTCCTTCCCTTCTCTCTGAAAATAAATAAGTAAAATATTAAAAAAAAAAACAAAAACAACGAAAAGTCGTGGGTTTGGTTCCTGGTTGGGGAGCATAAGAGAGGCAACTGATAGATGTTTCTGTCTCACATTGATATTTCTCTTCCCCTCTCTCTCTCCCTTCCTCCCTTCCCCTTACTCTAAAATCAATGTACATGTCCTCTGGTGAGGATTTAAAAAAAAAAAACCTTATGTTGAGGTAAGTGGTTGAGACTCTCATTTTAGGATGTTTAAAATGAATAATATTTATCAGAAATGTTTGTTTTTGAATTTCTGTAAAAGCCGTTATCTTATTAAGATTATTTCTACCTTTGAAGTTCAGCCTTTGAACAAGCAAGTTTTGAACAATTTGAGGTAAAAAGGAAATTTTTTTATAGAAAAATTAGAACTGAATGGGTATATTGGCATGAACTAAAATTAAACATAATCTGGTTAACTATAGAATGAATTATACATTTAAAAACCATGACATAGTGTTTAAATACCAAGAACTGAGGTTTTATAAGAAATACTGTTTAATACTTGGGGAAAAGGGATTCTAAAGATGAATTCATGACCCAACCTTTATAACTGTTGTGAGGCTAGGCACTGGGTCATTGTTAACATCATACCTGGCACATGGGGGCTTCTTTATAAATCTGTTTAATGAGGTCCTCAGAGTTCATTTATTTACTGATTCATTCATTTATTCAACAGGCATTAATACCAACTGCCCTCCTAGGAAAAGTGCTGAGATAAGAGTATTATAATACAGGAGCTTCTGTAAGTAGGACAGTAGCCCTCTCTGTTTGAAAAGGAGATATACTCTTGCCTCATAGAATATTTGTTTTTATTTCTGGACAGAAGTATTACAGATGGATTATGTAGAAATATAACACATTTACAGTCTTAAATTAGTTGTATTTTCCCTTTTTAATTTATGCTGATACCTATTTACTATTTTAAAGCATTTCCAGTATTTTATTAGCTAAGTATATGAAATGATGCTAGGAATTTATTTTACCTGTAAAACCTTCCAATATTTTAAGTGTATTGTATTTGCTGAAATTGAAGTTTAGATTTTGTAGAATATTTTATACACTGACTTAATTAAATCAAAAGAACTATATGAGGAAAACTACTGTATTTTGCCATGTATAATGCACACTTTTTTGGCCCAAATTTTTCAGGGGGAAAAAAGGATGAGCATTACACATGGGTACAGTGATTACACACAGTGGGTGTAATAATCCTGTGCATAATGCCCACAAAATGCAGGTGTGCATTATACATGGGAGCATATTATACACGGCAAAATACTTTAGCTGTGAGCACAAAAGATGTGCATCTCTAAGACTTGCAAAGAAATGTCTAATAAACAGCTAAAAAGATAAGGGAAATGCAAACTGAAATGAGAGTATTCTTTTACCTGTCAGGTGGTTATAATTTAAACACTAATTTACTCTAGCACTGGTGAAGATATGAGGAAAGGGCATACCCATATACTAGTGGTAGGAGTATAAATTTGTACTCTAGTTTGAGAGGATGATTTGGAGATAATGTGTGGATGCATACAGTAATAATCTGTATTATGCAGTTGCACAGGTACATAGTTACATGTCCAATTTGTCATGTTCAGCATTATTTGTAAGAGGTAAAATATGGAGCCAACCATTAATGTTGCTTGAATAATTATTGTATGTCTGTATTATAATAGTTTACTGCCTTACAAAGAATGGACTAGAACTTTATGAACTGACCTAAAGAGATGTTAATGATAAAGAGGGAGAAATGCACATAACAATGTAGTATGATTATATTGTTTGCAGAAAAGCACAAGTGATTGTATATTAGTTTGTGTATAGAAAGATACTTAGAAGAATACAACGATATATACCAAACTGTTGGGATTAGGGGCGAGAAAGTGGAAGACATGCACTTTTTATCTTCCCTCTTCTGAAGGGTGAGTAAAACAACGTATAATAAAAGAAAATAGTAGAGACAAACATTTTTTAAAAGCTTCTAACAACTCTTAAACTCCTTCAACTACAGCACATAGGTGGGGGAATTTTTCGTAGTGTCCAACAGAATATATGCTGTTTATCAGGTCACTGCCTTTAGTGGCATTGCTGATAATAAATAATCCACTTATTTTGGTTGCTTTTTAAAATTGGTGCATGGAATCCACCTAAGACAGCCTAATATTTTTCTACTTTTTCAGATAGATGTGGATAGTTGAATATGTTGAGAAGAACATAAAATTCGAGGGGAGGAAAAGTCTTAGATATTTAAGTATTCCTTTAACTAAAACTAAAAAATAAGTTCCTTTAAGCAGGGGTGTCTAACCCATGGCACCACCCCCCCGCCCTATAGCCGCAGGCCACATGCCCTCCGTGATGGTTCTGAATGTGGCCCAACACAAAAATTGTAAACTAAAACATGATGAGATTGTTTTGTGAGCAATGTATTTAATGTGTGGCCCAGGGACACCAAAAGGTTGGACACCCCTGCTAAATTATTGAATAGTAATATCACAAACCAGATGAAACAGTTCAATGTGTTCTTGTGTTTTTCTTTCTTTTAAGATTTTATTTGTTCACTTTTATAGAGAGGAGAACGGAGGGAGAAAGAGAGGGAGAGAAACATCAAGGTGTGAGAGATACATGGATCAGTTGCCTCTCACACGCCCCCGACCGGGGACCTGGCCTGCAACCCAGGCATGTGCCCTGACCAGAATCAAACTGGCGACCCTTCACTTAGCAGGCTGGCACTCATTCCATTGAGCTACACCAGCCAGGGCTGTGTTGTGTTTTTAAAAATCAAATGCTAGCATCTGATTACTGCATGTCACCGCTAATTAACAAGAGCTTTACATTCCAAAATGGAAGAGAAAAGATAAATCAAATGCTAACATCTGATTCTTGAATTTCATTCATTCACTTATTTGTTAAATTTCATTCAAGAATGGTTAAGAGGGTTGCTTTTATGTTTAAGGGAAAATACGACTTACGTATCCCCCTTTTAAGGGGACTTCAGGCTACCTTCGAGCAGGTGCTTGACAGACACTGGCTCTGGCCTCACATGCCACCTCCTGCTCTCCTGCCTGTAAAAATGGGGGGGGCGGGGAAGAAAAATTATGACATTTAAAAAAATTACTGAGTTTTAGAGAGGGAAATAAAGGAGAGAAAAAGATTGATTTGTTGTTCTACTTAATTATGCATTCATTGGTTGCTTCTTGTATGTGCCCTGACCTGGGATTGAACCTACAACTTTGGCATATTTGGAGGATGCTCCAACTGACTGAGCTACCCCATGGAGTCTATGACTTTTTTTCTCATTGTTATAAATTTTATTTTCTCTTTATATTTGAATGGTTGCTTACTCTGTGACCTGATGTCAGGAGATTCCCCCATCCTCACATTCATTGTCCAGGTTTGTAGTTGAGGAACTGGCCAACACTGAATCAGTAAATACTGTGTAACTTTGTAAATTAGTTTTCAGAAAGGTGCTAATAGGTATTTAAAAAAATGGATACATCAGAACAATTTTTAAAAGTAACTGTTAGAAATCTTCCTGGAATCTGAATTTGGTTTAAAAAGATTCATTGATACTTGGTATTTAATTTTTGGATATTAACTGAACCTCAAAATTTTTTTCTTCCTTTATATGTATTCCCATACGATTGTAGGAGTCTATCCTGAATTTAGATCGTGTACATTTTGGGAACTTATTTTAGAAAAGATCTAAGTTTTAAAAATTCTCAATGGACAGACAGAGAAAAGAGGGTCTTTGCCAACTCCTTTGGGTAAGAAAACTTTAGAATTTTGCAGATACTCTAAACATGAAGGCCAACAAACCAGGCATATCGAATTAATAGAGTTTTCAAATAAAATGATCTGTCATGGTTTCTTTTTTTAGACTGCTGCAGTAAGAATGTCTTTTCCCCCTCATTTGAATCGCCCTCCAATGGGAATCCCAGCCCTCCCACCAGGGATCCCACCCCCACAGTTTCCTGGCTTTCCTCCACCGGTACCTCCAGGTAATTTTGTGAATACTGTTCTTTTAACCTGTACTTTTGTCTTTGCGTTATTTACGTTAGGAAGATGGTATGTATGTGACTGTGTTAATAAAGGTGTCTGTTAACATCATTTTGGAAATACGGTATCTCATTTTACTGTGGCACTAGTTTTCATATCTGGTTGAGTATAAACTCATTTGGGAAATTTAAAAAAAATTACTTTAAAAATAGGTAATTGAGCCATGGGGTTCAAAAATTAAGGGGTGTACAGTTAAAGATTTTTATCACATAACTTGTTACTGTCCTTTTTCGGAAAGAGGGAAACAAAGCAGGGTTCTTGGTTTCTTCCTTGTCCTTCCACATAATTTCTAACGCGTATTGTAAGAATAAGTATTCATTCTTTTGTTCATTAGTTTTTTCTTTCTACACATATATAGTAGTATCCTGTATAAATTGTTCTGCTCCCTCCTTTTTTAAAAGATTTTGTTTATTTATTTTTAGAGAGAGGGGAAGGGAGGGAGACAAACATCAGTTGGGGCTTACCTCTTGTACACCCCCAACTGAGGACCCGGCCTGCAACTCATGCGTGTGTCCTGAGTGGGAATTGAACTGGCGACCCTTTGTTTTGCAGGCCAGCACTTAATCCACTGAGCCATGCTAGCCAGGGTCCCCATTTTATAAAGACCTTTCCAAATCACTGTATAAAAGTTTCCTGTCTCCATAGTTCTGTGGGGTAAACATAGTTTTTCAGGCCCCATCCCAACCCACTGAAGCAGATCCACAGAAATTGGGGGCCAGCAATCTTTATTTTTAACAAGTTCGCATGTGATTCTAGGCTTCCATTTAAGAGAACCCACATTTGAGAACCATTGTCTTGAAGTACATAATTAACATTGCTTGGCTTGAGAGAAAGTTTGCTTCTGGTTTATGATTGTAGTTATAAAAATTTTTATATTTTAATGGGGTTGAAAACATACAAAATCAGTTTCCCTTCTGAAGGATAATGAACATTCTTAATTTGCATATTAACTTTTTTAAAAAAATATTTTATTTATTTTAGAGGGGAAGGGAAGGAGGGAGGGAGAGAAACATCAATGTATGGTTGCCTCTCGTGTGACCCCCGCTGGGAACTGGCCTGCAACCCAGGCATATGCCCTGACTGGGAATCGAACCGCGATCCTTTGGTTCGCAGGCCCGCGCTCAATCCACTGAGCTACGCCAGCCAGGGCATATTAGAAATATTTTGACATGGAATCTGTAATTCAGGCTGAAATCATCAGTCTTATAAATCATCCAGAAATATTTCTTTTTCTTTTTTTAAAGAGTATTTTTTTAGAGAGGGGAAGGGAGGGAAACATCAATGTGTGATCACCTCTTGTGCACCCTCTAATGGGAAGCTGGCCTGCAAGCCAGGCATGTGCCCTGACTGGGATTTGAACCAATGACTTTTTGGTTCACAGGCTGGCACTCAGTCCACTGAGCCACACCAGCCAGGGCTCATCCAGAAATATTTCTGTTTGAGGAAAGCTTTTACATCAGGGACTTGTTTTTAACCGTTGGAGTATTTATTTGAAATTACAGCATTTTACTAAAGAGCTTCACTGTTACAAAATCAAAAGTGCATTGCAGGTAGCTCATATGATGGGATGTACTTTCATAATATTTAAAATGTCAAGAATTTGGGGGTAAATCACAATTTTAAATATAAGTACTACTTACCCATGTATTGTGGAGCAGAATACAATTTTTGTGTAAGTTTTTAAGATATATGTTATATAAGCTGTTTGCAGTTTTTCTCGTAGATAATCTTGGATGTGTTTTTGTTAACCACCTGCTGCCAGAAGTGTAATATGAAAGTTTATATAATATCAGTTTGTTATCCCATGTAACAATTACTGAATTTTAGTCAGTAACTTAGCTGCTCTGTAATGGACTATAAAGGAATTTCTTCTGAAAGGGGGATTGAGAAGATAATGTTAACAGAAAACTGAATAAAGGTAGTTGTCAACCATCAAATATTACTAAGTACAGAATCCTGAACCACTTTGATCATCTATTACTATGTGTGTGGGAGGTCCATCTATCCTGATTTTCAATATTTAGGGTATTATAATATCTATTTTTAAAATATTTTATTTATTTTTAGAGAGAAGGGAAGGGAAGGAGAAAGAGAGAGAAACATCAATATGTGGTTGCCTCACACGTGGCCCCCACTAGGGACCTGCCCTGGAACCCAGGCATATGCCCTGACTGGGAATTGAACCAGCGACCCTCTGGTTCACAGCCATGCTCAATCCACTGAGCTACACCAGCCAGGGCAATATAATATCTATGTTTCAAAATTTATTGATTTTAGAGAGAGAGAAACATCGATTTGTTTTTCACTCACTTATGGATTTGTCGCTTGATTCTTGTATGTGCCCTGACCAGGGATCAAACTCGCAACCTCGGTGTGTTGGGACAAAAATAAGCAACTGAGTTACCGGGCTAGGGCAAGATCCATTGTTTTTAAAGTTTTCATTTCTTTATTTTTAGAGAGATGGGAAGAGAGTGAGAGAGAAACATCAGTGTTTGAGAGAAACATCTGTCCGTTGCTTCTCAAATGTTCCTACCCGGGGCCATATGCCCTGACTGGTAATCAAACTGGGGACCTTTCAGTTCTCAGGCTGGTGCTCAATCCACTGAGTCATACCAGACAGGGCAGATCCATTTTTTAAAAAGATTTTATTCATTTTTTTAGAGGACAAGAGAGGGAGAGAGAGGGAGGTAGAGAGAAACATCGATGTTTCTCTATCATGTGCAGGAGAAACATCGATAGGTTGCCTCTTGGACACTCCAGTGTGTCACCTGGCCTGCAACCCAGCCATGTTCCCTGACTGAGAATCAAACCAGCGACCCCTCGTTTGCAGGCCAATGCTCAACCACTGAACCACACCAGCCAGGGCTGAACTTTTAAAGAACAAATACTAAATGCAATATTTACTGATAAACATTATATCAGATATAACTAGAAGTATAAGATAATATCAAATATAACTAGAAGTATAAGATAATTGGGGTGTTATTCTTAAGGCTACTCCCTGATTTGTTGAGTCAGCGCTGCAAAACCAGATTTTCAGTGTTCTTGCCTGGTTTGGTCAGTGCCATAATAGTGTGGGCATCAGTTCGTAGAGTGGTAATGCTGTTAATTCTGATTCTGTTTGCAACAGCGTACGGTAGTTCTTTCTAAGAAAGCATAGTTGGTTGATAGATCAGATTTTAGTTGCAGCTCATTTACTGTTTGCATTCTGTGTGCTGGGTCAGTACTTTAAAAGGTAAAAAAATGAAATGGTATGCTAACCTAGCGTAATATTTGGAGACTACAATACCTGTGCAACGTATAATTTCATTGACTTGGCTTATAAGTACAATAAATTGAACTTTTTTTTTCTTTTTTTCTTTTTTTAAGATATTATGTATTAATTTAGAGAGAGTGGAAGGGAGGGAGAAAGGGCAAGAAACATCAGTGTGTGGTTGCCTCTCACATGGCCCCCCACTGGGGACCTGGCCTGCAACCCAGGCATGTTCCCTGACTGGGAATCAAACTGGAGACTCTTTGGTTTGCAGCCTGAGCTCAATCCACTGAGCTATACCAGCCAGGGCTAAATTACATTAAATTAGAAAATAAAGTTGAAAAACAACCATAATTTTTCCTTGAAAAGGAATGTATGCATATAGGAAAAGAAAGTTTTTCCCCACAGTTCCTGAGTTTCCTCCCCCAAAGATAAACTTTCTTATGAACTTCTAGAGTGTAGTTCTCTAGAGATATGCTCTGCATATCCTAGTGTGTTTACTTCTTCCCACTTCTCTTTTTTTAGACACTCAACTAGTATTACTCTGTTCACACTTTGTGCACTTGGCCTTTTTTCACTCTAGTATGTGTAGATTTTTACAATGGTAGCAGTATAATTTTTAGTGTAATTTCTACACTGCATGTTGAGGTAAGAAAGGTACAATTAAACTTTTAGTAACTGTTGAAAAAGGAAAATTTTCTTCAGTGTGTCTTTTCTGAATGGTTAGGGCGCCACATAGATTACAGTAGTAAACAAGGGAGTGTTGGTGTTTTTCAAAGTTAAAAGTGAAAAATTTAGATATGAACTGATTAATAGTAATTTTGAGCATCTACTGTACTTAAGTGTCCCACGAATGATCTCAGATAATCTCTCAGACACTGAGGAAATCATTACCTCACTAGAATTGAGGAAACTAAAGCTGAGGTTAAGGAGCTTGCCCAGGATTATATATCTAAAAGTGACAGAACTGAGAATTGAACCTGTTTACTTCTGAAACAGAAAGAAATTTTTTTTTTCTGTTTTTGTACAATCTTATGTAGTCTAATTGATAGCTTTCTTGATCTTTAAAAAAGATTTTGCTTACTCATTTTTTAGAGAACAGGGAAGGGAGGGAGAGAGAGGAAGAGAAAAATGCATGGCGCATTGGCCTACAACCCAGGCATGCACCATGACTGGGAATTAAACCCACGACTTTTTGATTTGCAGGCTGACGCTTAGTCCAGTGAGCCACACCGGCAAGGGCACAATCTTGATTTTTATCTTTTAGAGAACTGTGAAGTTCCTTTCAGTATGTTATATTGGAAAATAAACGGGTAATGTTAGATATTTTAAGAATTTATTACCAATCTTAGGTGGGTAGTTACCTTAAAATGAGGTTAAATTTGAACTGAGAAGCAATTTCAGAACTTCTTGTGCTATATTTAGAAGCATTTTAAAACTTATATTGGAAAAACAAACACATTCTGCCCTCATTGCAACCTTTTTCTTAGTTCTTAAAGGTGTAAGATTTCTTTATTAGTTATCTGCACAAGGACTCTGAATACAGTGGCCATTGATGAGTAAGAAATTCAGTTGAAAACAAAAATTCAGTTGTCAATAGTAGATAGCCCATTGACAGCTCTTAAGCCCTCAGAGCAGCAGTTTACAAGATTTTTCTATTTGATGGTAACTGAGATTACTGCTCTTATTTTTTGCGTGTTTTCTGTTTTTATTAAAGAACCAGGAATAACATTCTTCCTAGGTTTCCAGATTAATTTCTCACTTGATAGTTAAGAAACTTTCAAAGGATTTTTCATTAATATTTGTTAACCCATAAGTGAATTTGTATTTGTGAGAGTTGCTGATTTTGAGGATGTACTGAACTTGATGAACATGAATCAATATCTAGAATTTTATCCTCCTTAAGGCTAGAGCACTTTGTGTTAGCCTTTTTGCTTTTAGAATAGTTTTTTTGTACGTAAGTTTATATAGATTTGACCTGATACCACATGGCTTTTGAAAAGAAGGCATTCATCAGTATCTCATTAGTCCTACATATTTCCACCTAAATTAATTACGACTGAGAGTACTTGTACATATGGCATGCAGTTGATAGAGAATACAGTCATATACAATTGTGTGCTTACATACAACTCATTATGCTCTTTCCTTAGGAACCCCGATGATCCCTGTACCAATGAGCATTATGGCTCCCGCTCCAACTGTAAGTATAAGGTTAAGGAGGAATTAGGAGATAATGGTAGTGATAGTACTTTTAAAGCTAAAAAACTTGATAACCTTAAATTATTTTAAATGTTTAAAAAGAATACTAGGAAGGGTGTGAGCATCCGTTTCTATCATTTTCTTACTTGATTAAGTACCATTTTCACCTGTGCATATATGCAGTTGTCCCTAAAATACACTCCCTAAATAAATAGTTTTATGGCTTCTCTCTTATTTTTTAGACTCATTTATTTACTAGTTCAGATTTAGGGCATTGGTTTTTTAGGTTATTTTCTCTTTTGTCTTGGTTTTGAGAGATACGAGAATGATATGACATATCTGATCATTTTTTATTAAAAAAAAAAAAGGTAAGAATGATCCTAGCAGAAATACAAACTATGAAATGAAATTTGTGTTGAATCTATTTCTATTCTTTTCTCCCACCTGCCTAATTTTTAGCCTTTCCCAAGCTATTTTTTTCTCTTTTAGTATGATACCATAGTTTTATTGAAGCCTTTTGTGTAGGGAAGTGTTTCATTATTTAGTCTTAAGTCTTAAATAATTATGCACATTCTTCAAAGCTTCTATATACTCGAAGGATCTTAGTTGAGAAAGTTAATATACTATAACACATGAATAAATAATCCTCTCAACTGTTGTTTAACAAGGTATTTCTTTTAGTTCATTGGTAGAATATTAGCCTTCATTTGGAATTCCACTGAGAGAGGGTAGATCTCATTATCTTCAACTGTTTTTATACCCCTGGCTTTTGTAAAGGAGGGGAATGGCATCATTCACATTAGAAGGAAGATGGGAAGTGAGTGGACAAATAAGTATCTGCTGTGAGGCAGACCACTAAGAAGATAATGGTTCTGTAGGGGGTGGGTGGAGTCCAGCTTTTCTTGTATTAGACACTCAATTTTTGGTCATTTTGGAAAACTTCCATATGACAGGTACGCTTAGTCTCTTGCGGAAAATGGCATTTGGGGTTTGAAGCAGCTCCCCCAGTTCACCACTATTTATTCAGTGCCTATTGTGGGTGTTTTGCTAAATTCAATTCCATATAAAATGATGAGTAAGACTGTTCCTTCCTCTGGGAAGCTGAAAGTTATAAAGGGTAAATTTTAAGTGTGAGGGAGTGCTATGGAATATTTGAATAGTCTGCAACAGAGTCAGCAGGGATAATTGAAATTTGTTGTTATACTAGTACACAGTACAGTTGTGAAGAAACTTCTGGATATATTTGATAATTTTAAATCATTTATGATGCCTTAATAAATTCTCTTAAAGTTTCTATTGAAGTTATTTTTGGTTTTCTAAGTTTTTAAAAGAAAGCTAATCCGACAGTAGGACTTTACTTGTCATAAATGTTTGCATTAATGACAAATGCTCTGTGTTTAGGAGCTTTAGATTAAGTATGTAGACCTTTTAATAATAAAGTGCTATATACAGGGTGGAGAAAAAGTAGGTTTTACAGTTGTATGAGGAACAGTTTATTCTTGTATTATTAATTATGGTGTCATGGTTCATATGAACAACTGTGAACCTGCTTTTGCCCCACCCTGTTTTCACTAATTTTCATTGATGTTTTTTGCCTAATGTTACATTAAACATGATAGGAAGTTTAATTGTCAGATCAAATTTTATTGCCTTTCTTCCTTCTAGGTCTTAGTACCCACAGTGTCCATGGTTGGAAAGCATTTGGGAGCCAGAAAGGATCATCCAGGCTTAAAGACAAAAGAAAATGATGAAAATTGTGGTCCTACCACGACAGTGTTTGTTGGCAACATTTCTGAGAAAGCCTCAGACATGCTCATAAGACAGCTCCTTGCTGTGAGTTAAACTGTTTACTTTTCATTAAAAAAAAATTTTTTTTTTGTTAATTTTAAACTTGGGAAAAAGTAGAAAGAGGACTCTGAATAATAATTTTCTCCTTTTTATTTGAAAATTTTCAATTTACCAAAAAAAGTTGAATAGTACAGTGAACACATTTTGTCACATATTTTGTCACATATACTCTGTCTATAAACATACACTACGTACTTTTTTTGAATAATCGGAGAGTAAGTTGTAACATGACACTTCACTGCTGAGTATTTCGTGTGTCTCCTGAGACTAAAGACATTCCTCCTACATGATCACAAAATCATTATTACACTTAAGAAATTTAAGGATGATACGGTATTAACTAATACATATACAGTTCTTTTTTTAATTTTTAAGTTGGAATTTGATCAATAATTTCCAAGGTGGCTATTTTTGTTTTTGATCTGTGATCCAGTCAAGGCTTAAACATTTCATTTGATTGTCCCACCGCTTTAGACACCTTGTTTAATAAAGAACAGTTCCCTGTCCTTTTTTTTTTTGTTTGTTTGCTTGTTTTGTTTTTTTTGGTCTTTTATGACACTAACGTTTTTAAAGAGTCCATTTTTTTTACAGAACATCTCTCCCAATTTGAATTTGAGTGATTGCTTATAGTTACAATTAGAGTAAGCACTCTTTGCAGTAATACTTCATGGCTCATGTATTGGTCTCCTTGCCACACAGCAAAGGCACACAATGTCCCTTGGTTTTATTTTTGGTGATATTTAGTTACTCCTTGTTTAAGGTGGTCAGATCTCTGCTTTGGGAGGGTATCTCTTCTCTTTGTCATTAATAAATATAATCTCTGGGTTTATATTTGACGATTGAGTTCTTTTTCCCAGTAACCTTTATTGACTGATTGCTTTTTAAAGTTTTTATTCTGAGCATAAAAAGTTGTTTTGACTTGGTGAAGTCATTAGTTTTCTTTTTTGTCTTAGTTTTAAAAATTTTGTCCTGGTGGTACATGCACATTAAGTGAAATAATACTGAATGATTTTATAATGAAAACAGTGCTCGTACTTCTTCAGTAATCTCCCATTTTCTTGGAGAAGTTAGTTTTAAACCTTTTCCTTTTTTATTTTATAAGTGATGTACATTATTGCCATTTGTTTTGTAAATTGTGTGATCCTTGCATCAAAAAATGATTAGAAAATAGCCCTGGCTAGTGTAGCTCAGTGGATTGAGTGCAGCTGTGAAACAAAGGGTCGTTGGTTCGATTCCCAGTCAGGGCACATGCCTGGGTTGCAGGCCAGGTTCCCAGTAAGGGGCGCATGTTTCTCTACCTCTCTTTATCCTTCCCTTCCCTTCTCCCTAAAAATAAATAAATAAAATCTTAAAAACAGAAAGATTAGAAAATAAAACACCCACAAAACCAAGCTTTGTCAGATCTCAATATTTTATGATACTGGCTTTAGATTTTTCCCCCAAATGAAACATTACAGTTGAAAGACCCAATTTCCATTTCTTTCACAAGGTAATTGCCAGAGATAATTAATGCACTGTCCTAAATTTAGAGTTTATAATCTCTGTGTATATTTTTGCTTTAATTACATATTTATAGATTGGTTAAAATTTGTAATTCACAAGTTTTAATTCAGTATTTCTTCACAGTTTGCTTTTTTCACCTAATGTGTCGCTGTATTCACTGCTATATATTGCATTGTAGAAACATACCATGAATTGTCAATTTTTTATTCATGGTCACGCAGATTGTTTCCATTTTGTTTATGTTTTGCTATATTATTACTGGTAATATCATGTCTTCATTGGTGAACCTAAAAGTATTTTATTATATATTCTCTTGGAAGTGGAGTTTCTGAGGTAGGGCATGCTTATCTTTAGCTTTACAAGATAATGCCCATTTTTCCCAAAGAGGAACATTGAGAAGACATTTAAAAAAATACCTTCTTTGACATACAATTTATATACCATAAAATTCACCCTTATATTGTATAATTCGGTGGTTTTTAGTATATTCAGAAAGCCTTACAAACACCACTACCACTAAATAGCATTTTTAAAAAAGATTTTCTTTCTTTCTTTCTTTTTAGAGGGGAAGGGAGACAGAAAGAGAGGGAAAGAAACATCAATGTGTGGCTGCCTCCCATGTGCCCTGATTGGGAACTAAACCAGTGACCCTTGGGTTCTCAGGCTGGCGCTCAATCCACTGAGCCACACCAGCCAGGGCTTTTTCTTTTTTGAAAGTTTTTATTTTTTAGAGAGAGGGAAAGGGAGGGAGAAAAGAGGGAGAGAAACATGGATGCACATCCCAACTGGAACCCTGACTCACAACCCAGGTATGTGTACTTACCGAGCATTGGACCTTGACCTTTTGGTTTTCCGGATGAATCCCTCTGAGCACACCAGCCAGGGCTCCAGAGCATTTTCATCACCTGAAGTAGAAACCCTATAACCATTAACAGTCATTTCCCATTCTCTCCTCACCCCAATCCCTAAAACCACTATTCTACTCTCTGTTTCTATGAATTTGCCTATTCTGGGCATTTTATATAACTGAATCATAAATATGTGGCTTTTTTGTTTTCTTTCATTTAGCATAATGTTTTCAAGGTACATCTATATTATAGTTTGTATTCATACTTCAATCTCTTTTGTGGTTTGATAATGTTAGCTGCTATACCACATTTTATTTATTCATCAGTTGATTTACAGTTGGGTTGTTTCTACTTTTTGATTGTGAATAATGGTGTATGTGTGTAGTTTTTTTGTGGACATATGTATATTTTTTTCAGTTTGAGAAATCCCTTTTAAAAACTTGTTCCTGATTTATATGTGCAGCCTAGTGTGTTATTTTTAGGTTTTTTCTGGGTTTCTAAATTTCTCTTCTTCCTTCCCTCCCTCCCTCCCTTCCTTCCTTCCTTCCATTGTTCTTTTACTTTTAAGACTTTTCTTAAGTGTCTGGTGATCTTTGATTGTCCGTTCATATTTAAAAGTAAGGGATTAAAGGGCTTTTGTATAAGCTGCATTTGTAAAATGCTAGGCATCATTGTATAGTAATCTAGCCAACAGTCAGTTTTAAATATTAGTACGTGGTTATCTTTTTTTCTTTTTTTAAATATATTTTATTTGCCCTGGCTGGTGTAGCTCAGTGGATTGAGTGCGGGCCTGTGAACAAAAGGATCGCAGTTTGATTCCCAGTCAGGGCACATGCCTGGGTTGCAGGACAGTTCCCAGCAGGGGACACATGAGAGGCAACCACACATTGATATTTCTCTTCCTCTCTCCTTCCCTTCTCCTCTAAAGGTACAATAAATAAAATCTTAAAAATATATATATATATTTTATTTATTGATTTGAGAGGGGAGAGAGAGCAAGAGAAACGTTGATTTGTTGTTCTACTTATTTAGGCATTCATTGGTTGATTCTTGTATGTGCCCTGACTGGGGTTTGAGCCCACAACCTTGGCATATTGGGACAACACTCTAAACAACTTGAGGACCTGGCCAGGGCTGTGGAGGTCTTTAAGGCTGGTGGGTTTCTCTAGAAAACTTCCAGTTTCATGCTCACTGAATATATGATTGGCTGCCTGTATGTGTTGGGTGAAGAACTGAGTTCAAGCATTTCCTTACACTTTTACTTTCTCTTCCTGTTACTTGCTCTATATATCGATAGATTTCTTTGTTCTGTTGAGTGAGTTGCTATCCATTCATTCTGTTTTTTTGAAAATTTTTGTTGAGTTTTGCTGCTGTTTCCTCATGCTATATTAGACCTTAAGGTTTTGTACCTTTTGTATTCTTTGATTTTCATTTTAGTGGTTTCTTTGAAGGGAGATTTGAGAAATTCATTCATATTCAGCTTTGACATATATATTTCTTTCATGTAATAGATTTGTGGGAGTTGAATTTTAAGAAATTCAGTTGCTAATACGGTCTTTTTTCTTGTTCAGTTACTTTCCTAGTGAGAATATAATTGTGCTTTTATTTGCATTATAAGTTCGTTTATTTTGTTAAGTAGTGACAACATTTTTTCCCTTTTTTAGAAATGTGGCTTAGTTTTAAGCTGGAAGAGAGTACAAGGTGCATCTGGAAAACTTCAAGGTAGGTACATTTTTCCTTATTTATTGAGATCATTTTAGCCTGTGTGCATAAATCACTTTCAGCATGTTTCATTCTCATTGTCCTTAATCATGGGAGTATTCTATTAGCATTTTTTGTCTTCTTATTGGAGTAGGATTAAAGGCAATTGAGAAGATGTTGCTGAGTGTTGAGATTAGAAAGTGGAAAAGTATAATGGGAAGGAGGTAGGAAAGAAAAAATTATGCAGACCAAATGGTTTCTTCTAAGATTACAAAGCTCTTTTTGTCTCAGAGCAGGAGTGATGATCAGGATGGTACAATTAGGACTCAGCAAGAAAGTAGGAGAAAGATGATGAGATGGCCTGGTAGTCTTGAAAGCATATTGTTCTTTTCATGCTTGTTGATAGAAACACCTGCTTGATAGGCTTTCTTTAAACACCTTTTATTATGGAAAAATTCATATATATAAAACATTAGAGTAGTAAGATCAACTCCTATGTATTCATCATCTGGTTTTAACATTTATCATCAACTCTTGGGCAATTGTGTTTAACCTATACTCCACCCATTTCCTCCTTATATTATTTTTAAGCAGACTTATGCATTAGATTATTTTGTCTGTAAATATTTTGGTACATGTCTCTAAAAGATAAGGGCTTTTTAAAAAACATTAAAATACTATTATAAGACCTAAAAGAATTAACTTTTTATTTCTCCTGGTACCCTGGGTATTTTTCCTTTTTTTAAAAAACTATTTTTCTTATCATTAAGTCAATATTGAGAAATCCAACATTGAGTCAATACCTAGTCAATGTTCAGATGTCCATTTCCCTCAAATATCAAATTTTTTAATAGTTTAATTCAGGAACTGGGTAATAAGGTATACACATTATAGTTGGATGACTTTCTTTTTTCTTAAAATGGAATGTCAGTTTTATTTTTTTAAGGTTTTTAGAGAGAGGGGAAGGCAAAGAGGGAGGAAGAGAAATAATATCAATGTGTGGTTGCCTCTTGCATGTTTCCTATTGGGGACCTAGCCCGCAACCCAGGCATGTGTCCTGACTGGGAATTGAACTGGACACCCTTTGGTTCACAGGTCAGCACTCAGTCCCCTGAGCCACACCAGCCAGGGCGGATGACATATTTTAACTATCTCTTTTCCCTTGAAGTATTTGTTGAAGAAACTGAATCATTTGCCCACTACTAGTGTTCTTTAGTGTGGATTTGCTGGTTGTAGCTCCAGTGGAATAATATGCCATGCATCTTATCTTCTGTATTTTGTGTAAACTGGTTAGTAGCTGTATCTTGAGACTTGATCAGACTTGAGTTTCTTTTTTTAATGCTTTTATTTGTAAGAATTCTCTAAAAGTAATCTTCCATGAAGAGACGTGTGGGGGTATCTTTTTTATGGTAGCAGCTGTTGATTGTCAATGCTTAAGTTGATTCATTGGGGTTTGCAAAATATAATAGTCTGTTTTGAAGAATTCTATCATTCCTTCATTTGAAGAACAAATATTCTTCACTTATTAGTAGGATACTTCTATAAGGATAAATTTTCCCCTTCATCTACTTTTTGGTTACTTTAACAGTATAATTTATATTGAAAACCAGGATAAATGCTTTGGTTCTTCATTTTATTTTGTAAAAACTTGTGTCGTCAGTATCCTCTAGCAGTGACTTTTCTTTTAAAGAACTATTTTGAACTTACAGATCGAAGCATAGTCAATTACTATTTTACTTAATACATATTAATCATCATTATTATTGTGGGTGAAGCTTGAGCTCTGAACAGTTAGTTTTCTCTGCAATTTTAGATTTCCATTGGTTTTGATACAAGCCTGCCTTTGATAGCTTCTTTGTAATCTGGAATGACAAGAAATTCTGAGCTCACTATAGTAGATTTTCTGCCTTGGACTTGAGATTAGCCATTTCTCTAAGGAGCTCGGTTCCTTTTAGTGGGAAACTGCTTTCAACATCACAGTCTAGGAATTAAGTGTACTCACTGTAAGAGTGCTTTGGTCTTTGCTTTTACATCCTTCCAGTGCACATTAATTTGAATTTCGGACTAAGGTTTTTATTTATCCTTTTCTCTCATATGTCTATATTTCCTTTCTCCCACACTGAGAATCCTGAGTTTCAAGGACACCTGGAATAATAGACTAATAATTACTGGCTTGCTTTACCTCATATTTCACATGCAGTAATTTCAGGCTAATAATACCAACGTTGTCATCAAAAATACAATTACTGAAATTTTCTTTTTTATTGACAGATCTTTTTGTCCTTAGGATAGGTCACACTAAAAATGTATGGTTAAAAGTTCAGTTTTAAATTCACTTAGAATAGTTTTTTCTCTGTGTGGTTATATCATTAACTGTACATATTTGGATTATTTTTTTTAACTTTCAGTGTTTAAGTTACTTTCTAATTTTGTTTTACTATCTCTGATTTAAAGGCATGGTAATAATAGTGAGACTAGTCTAGTTATTAAAATGAAACAGATGTAGAAAAATTAGATGAGTAACCTAGGATAAGAGATCATTACTTTTATAGTTTAGCTTCTCAGAAAAGTGCTTCATTTACTTTGGAGCAGCCTCTTCTCACTTAATTTGTAGCTGTTAGAAAGTCTGGATGGAATGAATTCGTGAAGTAATTAACAGTCTCAATCACGAAATTTGTTGATTTTGCTAACTTTTTCATCAGCACTTCTAATATGTAGCAGTTCGCCTGATTATAATTTTTTTCCTTTCCTCTCTTTTTTCTTCTCCCTGTTGGTTGAGGGTGTAAAAGTGAAACCCCTTTCAAAGGTAACTGAAAGAAAGGGAGGAGTGGTAACATGAATAATCCTTGCATAGTATTACAACCCTTGGTCTCGACTGAGTTTTATTTTCCATAATTTTTTTTCATCTTTCATAATTATATTGACGTTTTACTAATTCTCTACATTTACCATTAGCTTTTGGATTCTGTGAGTATAAGGAGCCTGAATCTACCCTCCGGGCACTCAGGTTATTGCATGACCTACAGATTGGAGAGAAGAAGCTGCTTGTTAAAGTTGATGCAAAGACAAAAGCACAACTAGACGAATGGAAAGCAAAGAAGAAAGCTTCTAATGGGGTATGTTTTCCATAGTGTTATCTTTTCTAGGCCAATGTGCTCTTTTAGCGTAAATATTTATTATAAATGAATCTAATACGGGGCTTTACAAGATCATCATGCTTGTGACTAACATGCAGAAGGGTGTTTTTATAGTTTATAGTTATTTTAAGTCTTTTATCTACCCACTGTGGGTGGATGACTGTTGGTTTGCTTGTTCCAGGTTGGGATGAAGGTAGTAAGGGAGGCTGGACAAGGTTAACTTGCCAGAGAAAACATTGGTACAGACTATTCCAAACAGAGCTAATTCATTAAGGCAGCTTTGTAAGTAAGTACAAAATATATTTCAATCTACACAATTTTTATTAGTTGCCTTCTCCTTTAGAAGTACAAAGGTTCTCAGATATTTGAAATAAGTATCAATATTATTTTCCTCAGATTGGTGGCTGTATAAAGCGAAGCCAAAGTAAAGGAGTTTTTATATGTTGTGTTGTATGTATTATTACTACGTCTCAACAAAGCAAAAAATACCTAAAATCTGAGTTTATAGTTCTTCGTTGTCCCTTTCTAGTTCCTTTTGGCACCTCAAGCTGAACAGATTCCAAATAGATTTATTATTATCTTTCTGTCTCTACAAAAACAAAACAGTCTTTTGCTTTCAAGTTTTATTGTTATTCAAAATAGAATAGGTTTTTAGGTTCCATCCCTCCCTTCTTTACAAAAACATACTTTGTAAAAAACTCACAAAATAAAGCTATAAAAGAGAAATTATGTTTACTCATAATCCCATCACCATTACTAATAACCACTGTAGACATTTTTGTTGCATATTCTTCTAAACAGCTTTCTGTATGGATGACTGCAGTTTTGATAGGAGTAGGTGTATTTGTTCTTTCATAAACACAGGACTGAATTCTAAGTATTGTTTTGTAAATAGCTTTTTTCCTACCTTTCCTTTGACTTCTAATAGTACTTTCACTCATTTCTCTGCATTTAGTTTTGTCTCATCTGTTAACAGTATTGCATGTATTTCAGAAAGGAACTATAATTATGCCAATCCCCCTGCCTATCCATCCTTAATGGTTTTGAGTTTCTTACAGTTTAAAGTCCATTTTCTTAACATAGCATTCATGGCCTGCTTCGGTCTAGGTTTCTAGTGTCCCCCGCTGATCACCCTCCATTCGATCGTGTGTCCACACAAACTCGGTTTGTGTTCTGCTGACATCTTATGTCCTTGTTGCCCATCCATGCTCCCTGTTGAAATTTTGTTCATATAGTTAGTATAATTAAAATGCTACTTGATTCGTATAGCCTTCATCTGTCCTACCTCTTGATTCCTCTCAGGCAGAATTAAATAATTCTTTTCTAAGAAGATTTTATTTATAGAGAGGGCAAGGGAGGGAGAGAAACATCAATGTGTGATTGCCTCTCATTCACCCCCCCTTACTGGGGACCTGGCCCACAACCCAGGCATGTTCCACAACTGGGAATTGAACCAGTAACCCCTTGGTTCACAGGATGGCACTCATTCCACTGAGTCACATCAGCCACAGCATATTCTCTCCTCTTATATCAAGTAGGTTTTTACTGCTGTAAAAGGCAGTCCACTTTGTAATATATAATGTTTGTATGTGTTTCTCACAGCCCTTTGTACCCTTTTCATTCCTTTATCTTTTCCACCATTTTTTGATTACAAAGTAGGTCAAGAAGTTCACAGTTTTGTGTCCCTATGTCTTGTACTTCCACAGAACCTAGGAAAAAGTCTTCCCATGGCAAGAATGGAATACATATTTATTGAATAACAATTGTAGTTACATTGCTGTCCTGATAATCTTACTGTTCTTACCTAGCTTTATAAGGAAATAATAAAATATAATTTCTCTGGAGTATAAATTGTATTTCAGATCAGCAGTATTACCTGTCACATTACTAAAATCTTTAAAAACAAACAAAAACTGTATGCCACAAGAGTTTTCAGATTTTCCTTGCTGTGATAATTGACTTCTTATTTATTTGTTTCCCCGGGGATTCATTGTTTTGCTGTGTTTACTCAAGCTTGTGAAGTGGTTTAATTTGTAGTATTTGCAGATAATATGCTCTGAATATGAAGTAAAGTCCTTCACTATATATTTATATGGATAAGGGGATGCACAATTTTGTGACTCTAGCAAGTGGAACCACAACTTAAATCTGTTTGTATCTTTCTTCAAGAATGGAATTGAAGCCACCTCCAAAAGAAACAATTATTTCAGATAAAATGAAATTTTAAAAAAATTAATGGACATTACTCCTAGGTACAGTTGGCATGGTGCCCAGGTGCATGAAGTCACAAGACAAACGTGGCATTATTTTTCTGACATGTCAATTTTCCTCAACAATTTTGATTTTCAAAAAGTCAAATGACTCAGATAAACTTTAAAAAGTAACTTAGGCAAGTATAACAATATTGTGAAGTACAGAGTGCAGATTTGTCATGATTTTTCAGGATAAAATATGAAAGGTTACTTGTTTTTTCTCCTTTATTGTTGATTTGTTGAAGAAATTTAGAGAGCAGTGGTGTAAGATGGGTGATATGAAAATGAGATATTAAGAAACTTGTATGTTACTTTTATTCAGGCAGTTTTCTGATTCTAAGCAGAAGAGAAAACATAGTTACAGGGTTAGGGTTGACCAAAAAAGAAACACAAACTTGTCTAGAAAGAGAGAGATTTTTTTCTGACCCGGAATTTTAAGAGTAATTATGTGTCTTGTCTTATTACCTTGATTGGAAGTTTTCATTGAGATTTTTCAGACCTTGTAGAAGCAGTGTTTTGACCTTTAGTAAAAATATTTAATTTATGGTAGCCATGCTGATCTAGTCCACCTCCTGTTGCTTTCTGGCTGTTCAGCAGTAGAGGTAGAGCTTGCTGCTTGATTGTCACAGTGGGTGGTGGTTAACCACACACTCGAGAATGAATTCTTAAAGTGCTGGAAGTAGATACTCTCTGGAAGGAGCCATTTACATTACATTTTAGTTGGTGATAGATGCTATGGGTAGGAATATCTTCACATCTTTGCCTGCAGATTAGTCTGGCTGAATATACTTTTCATCAAGAAAGGGCTCTTAACTGTTAAGTTCTCAAAGAAGTTCTTGTTTTGAATGCCAGAGGAGCCTAGAAGAGCTATTTTCCAACTTTATAACTAGTAGCTTTACTATTGAAGCTTTTAAATTTTGCTCTCAAAAGAGCCAAATTAAGTGGGCCCCATAAATATCTCAGATACTTAATGGATTTCTGTGATTCTGTTGTACTGCTAAACCTTTTGCTGTTCAGTATTAATTGAATGCACTTTTTGTGTCTGAAATGGAAGAAGAAACTGGAAATCAGGAAATTGTTCATGGTTGAAGACCCAGAGGTAGAGTTTCAACCAAAGTAACTGTTCTTTCCATGATATATCTGATTATTTTTGTTTTCTTACATTTACAATTAGTTAAGAGATTTGGGCTAATTAGCTTTCCTTCTAAAAATGTACATTTTTTAAAAAGATTTTACTTATTTTTAGAGGGGAAGGGAGGGAGAAAGAGAGGGAAACAACAGTGTGTAGTTGCCTCTTGAGCACCCCCTACTGGGGTCCTGGCCTGCAACCCAGGCATGTGCCCTGACTGGGACTCAAACCAGCAACGTTTTGGTTCACAGGCCAGTGCTCAATCCACTGAGCCACACCAGCCAGGGCCATCAAAAGGAATTTAGAATGTAGGGGAAAGCTAAAGATAGACTCGGATGCTCTTTCATAAAGTATATTTTCATAATAAAGAATTTAGGTCTCAGCAGCTGAGGGTTGGGTGAAATAGCCATGTCTGTTTCAAAACCTTCTGTTTCAGTGACAAGTTTACTGGAGGTTACACTCTTTAATTTCAGCCTGTGGAGAAGAGTCTCACTGATGGGATTTTAGTGACAGCTGCATAAAGACCTTACTGTGATAGATTATTGATCTAAAGTAAGAAAGGAACACATCACCAGAATTATAGTTACAATATTTTTTAGATTATTTTAATTGTTTAATTACAATTCTTATGTAAAGCATCTTGTCTTTATTTAAGATGCCAGGTAGAAAAGGTTGGCTACAAGAAGATTGGATGAAGAGGCAGGTTTGAGAAAGAAATTCTTACAGTGGTTAGTTTTATTATATTGCACAACTTATATTGAAGTTATTTATATCACAACTTTCTCTTATCCTTTATTGTTAAATGCTTAAGGGCAAGATTATTTCTTTTGAATTTTTAATTGTTTGCCATTTAGCATAGTATCCTGTGCATGATAGGCTCTTTGTTGAGTAGATTCATTTAAAAAATAAATGCTCGTTGAGTACGTATTCATTGGAGATAGATTTCAGAATGCTGGTGGTTAAGAAATAACTGTTACACTATATTAAGGAGCCACAGTGTTATTTTTGTTTTTCTTACACTGACAGTTAGTTAAACTCAACCTTGAGTAGAGTTATATGCATTGTGACCAGAAGCCAGTGTTTGTGCAGAAGAGCATGGTTCATGTTTGTGTATCTGAAAATGTGCACAGTATATGTTTACCAAGTAAACTGATATGTACTTTGGAGCATGCATGTGTATACAGTTTTAAATTAGGAAAGTTTTTGTACACAAGTACATACACAAAAACTTTCCTAATTTAAAACTGTATACACATGGAATTGAGAGAAATTGAGAGTAACCAACTGGAAATTACCCAGTGTTCTGAGGTCATTCTCTAAATTTTGTGGTCTGACCTGGATTAATTCCTTAATCGGGGGACTTGAAATAAAACTTAGAAACAAGAAGAATAGTAGTAGATTAGAAGCCAGTAATTTTTTTCCATGTTGACACGAGTAACAATCTAGACTATTTTTTTAAGTGGAGTCTTACAGTCAGTTGCTTACTTGTGAGAAACATTACAAGGTGAATTTTGTGCGTGTTTTTTTAAAAACGATTTTATTTATTTATTTTTAGAGGGGAAGGGGGGGAGACAGAGGGAGAGAAACATCAATGTGTGGCTGCCTCCTATGCGCCCCCTACTGGGGACCTGGCCTGCAACCCAGGCATGTGCCCTGCCCTGACTGGTAGGGACTCCAACTGGCAAGCAACCCTTTGGTTTGCAGGCCAGCACTCAACCCACTTAGCCACACCAACCAGGGAGAATTTTGGGTTTTTGTTATGTTACATGTGCAATTCATGGGGGAGAAAGATTTGTGCAGTGATCAGTTGATTCTTAGTGTATATGATTTTTGTAAGTGATATTCCTACATTATGTAAATTACAAAAAGCAGAGGGGAAAAAAGAAGCCATTGTTTCAGCCCCTGACCTATCTGATGCTTGCATTTTATTGTATAAAATTTTCTAGTATTTTTTTGTTCACTTTACCTACACATGCTTTTAAGCAGTGGCTAGCAAGTAACATTATACTTTGCTTTTTTCATGTAATTAAATTTTCAAATGTTGAGTTTAGGAAACATTCTTTGTGCAACTATTGAGCAAGACAATCTGAAGGATTGGGGAAGCTTGGCAGATGTTTTGTGCAGTGTACTAGTCCTGTGATTTAAATTTATGTAGCTAGTTAAGGATCAGAATATTAGTTATCAAGGGAAGAAAGAAAAAGGAAGTGATAAAAGTACCAGCATCTAAGGAAGAAACACTAAAACAAAAGTTTAGTTTTACATAGTTAAGAGCAAAACCAAATCTGCATTTAGTTAGGATTACAGGAATGTTTTAGAGAAAACATTTTGTTTATTTTGTATATTAACTCTTGTTTTAGAATGATTTTCATTTTCTTGGTTGATTTCTTCCTCCCTCCCCCCACCCAACTTCTGAATTTGCCTTGTTTTTGTTTTGTTTTGTTTCGTTTTGTTTTGTTTTAAAGAATGCCAGGCCAGAAACTGTCACTACTGATGATGAAGAAGCCTTAGACGAAGAAACAAAGAGAAGAGATCAGATGATCAAAGGGGCCATTGAAGTTCTGATTCGTGAATACTCCAGCGAGCTCAATGCCCCTTCACAAGAATCTGACTCTCACCCGAGGAAGAAGAAGAAGGAAAAGAAAGAGGACGTATGTGTTACTGATTTCTGACAACAGTCATTTCTAGTTTACTTTTTATGGTGTCACTCTTGTGCTTTCATTTCATTTCAATTTCTGAGGGAAAAACAGAATGACAAGCATTTACAATAATATACTGTTCAGCCTCATTTGACCAATTAACTTTAATTTTTTAACTGAAACATTTCTGTTTTCCGTGTTTGAAATGTGCTGGCATCGAAGCTTCTGCTTTGCTTTGGATTCAAATTCAGTAAGGCGAAACAAACCCTGAGTGATGAGGTGTAGGGACTGATGTTAAGGGTTAAAGTGAAATGTTTTTGTTTGGCTATGAAGGCGCTGGCCATGTTTTGCCTTACTCTTCTCACTATCACTCTGTCTCTGCTCTAAGCAGTATGCTAGTCTCATTCACTTGAGGATTTTTGCCTATTTTTTAAATTTATAGCTGCCTCTCCTTATAAACTAAGTCTCATATCTCCGTGGACAATAATGCTGTTTAAATTCTAACTGGAAGACTATGAAAGAGCAGCACAGGATGAAGCACTCCACCCGAGTGTATTTTATTATCACCATTCTTTGTTAGGTCAAGCTACCTGAACAGTAGGGGGTCCAGGCTGAAAGAAAATGTTTGTTTTTTGTACCCATTTCTTTTGAATAAACTTAGAGAAATTATGGAGCATGTTTTCTTTTTCTTTTTTTTTTAAAGATTTTATTTATTTATTTTTATAGAGAGGGGAAGAGAAGGGAGAGGGAGAGAAACATCCATGTGCGAGAGAAACATCAACTAGTTGCCTTTTGTATGAATCTATACTGGGGCCCTGGCCTGCAACCCAGGCATGTGCCCTGACTGGGAATGGAACCTATGACCTTTCGGTTTAAGGGATTGACAGACATTCTGCCCACTGAGCCATACCAGTTAGGACAAGAGTGTTCTTTAAAAATGTTAGCACTATGCTATCTGCATGGATTGCCTATGCCAGGAAAAGTACTGTGAAACATATTGGATTTAATATTATTTTGGATTTTATTGCCTTATTAGGCCATCTTCAGTGCTCTTTGTCATCACAGATACATTTTTATTACTTGGCTTGTTCTTCCTCACGTGTTCATAAATACCTGTCTGATGAAATGCTAATAATTGGGAATAGTAATTGGAAGAGTTAGTCAGGTACAGGCTAATTGAGGCCTGTGGAGTATTCTCCCTTCCTCACTAATGGAAAAGGAGAAAATAACTAGACATTGATGTTGGTTATGGGTTTGGAAGAGAGGATCAAAGAAATCCTGCTCTATGGCAGAAATTATAGGCACATTTTCTTGGTATGATTTTTTTCCAAATCTGGATCAAGGAAAGAGCCCTGCTAGTATGAGTACATCCTCACTCCATTGCTTAGGGGGGAGTTGGAGGAAGAGGAGGTGATGGGAGAGGTTAGAGAGAGTGAATGAAACCCATTCTTTATTTTCCAGTAATTTAAAATCCAGAAAATGTCACAGATTCTGCATTGGTTATAGTATAAACATACAGAGCATTGTTTTGCAGAGTAATGTGAACTCTTGCATTGTTTTTGTTGTTGTTTGTTTGTTTGTTTGTTTGCTTTTTAAAAACTCTTCCTGGATTTTTTCGCAGATTTTCCGCAGATTTCCAGTGGCACCTCTGATCCCTTATCCACTCATCACTAAGGTTTGTTCACATTGTAGCCTTTTACAATAACTGTGTTTACTGCTAATTGCCAGATTTGTGATTCTTGTTTTTATGATTTTACCTATTGAACTTCGACTGTTAGATTTGTTACTATATTAGTTCTTTTATTTATTTCTATCTTTTATAAGACCTGTACAGATATCTAACCTTTACTTTTATTAGATTGATCTTTACGCATTCCCTCTTGTCCCCTTTGTGTTTTAGGAGGATATAAATGCTATAGAAATGGAAGAAGACAAAAGAGACCTGATATCCCGAGAGATCAGCAAATTCAGAGATACACACAAGGTAGTATTCTTGTTTTTTCACTTGATACCAATCTAGCCTTTTTACAGAATCCAAAGCAAACAGACAAAAAAAAAATCAACCTTACATTAGGATATACTTTTAAATGCTTTTTATAGGTTTAATTGATATTTAGATAGAAAAAAAAAAAACAGAAGACCAATACCATATTAAAGTGGACCGTGACATACTGTACTTAGTTTTTTCCGTTACTACTCGGCAGTCATCTCACTTTAATATGAGTGAAGTCTGATTTTATTTTTAGAGTTCAACATAAACATCAAGGTCAGAGTTAAACTAGATTCAAGGGGGCAGGATAACATACACTGTAGTGTATTTCTGGGGGCAGTTATTTAACTTAATCTTAGGAAATCCATTTCTTTAGAGCTGAGGTTAAAATTTAAGATTTATATTTGTATAGATTAAGTTGAGAGGGGGAGATTTTTAAAAGTAGGTCAGTGGTTACCAGACTTACCAAATTTTAGATGCATGGAAGAACTGTAAATGCCCATAAAGCTAATCTATTCATTGACCCCCCACCATTATGATAGAGATCATATGGTGACTAATGCAAGATGAAACACTCAGCTTGGAAAGTAACAAGGAATAGGATGTAAGTATGAGCTTCTGTTTTTTATTATATTTATGGATGCCCCCTCAGAAAAATATGCAAAGGGGTAACTGGCTTGGAAATGGGTATTTGTGTGTAGTAAATCCCACTCATGAATTTTGCCTATTGAAAGCTTCTCTCAACGACAGTGCATCTGTGAGTGTTTGCTGATGTTGAAGGTGATGCTTACGGACAGTGAAATGCAAACACTGCGTGAAATATATTTTAATGTTAGAGCTAAGATATTACTGGTTCTTCCTCATAAGACTGAGTAACCTTTAATTCAGTGAAATGTTGTGTTTATATTTTCTTTTATTTAATCTTAGTTTTTCTTACTGCTTTCAAAATTCCAAGTTGACAATTGATGCCATTGAATCAATGCTGCTGAACACTTATTGTCCAGGCCCAGCCCTAGCTGATACACACAGTGCTTTTTCAGGAATTAAATATGTCTAAAAGCACAAATGCATTTCTGCCGAATCGATTTTTAGACTTAAAAGGGTAGTCCATAGGAAGTCACTTTAGAGGAATACTTTTGGTTAGGTTTAATATTCAAATTCAGTGTCTGAGTAAGCTTGAAAATAGTATACAGTTGTGTATGTGGTTTACTCCCTTTTTGTTATTTGTTTAAACCCTGTCATGTCATTGGTAAAAAAAAGTATGATGAAATTGTGTTCTTAATTAATTCAAGATACCTGCTTCAGAGTTTTGAGAAGCTGTTAGGCATTCGACCGCCTAACGGGGGGAATGTTTTGAATTTCCAAAATGTGCTTTAACAGAGTCAAAATGGAAAAGAAAAAAAACGTTTATTTTATTGGGTGGTGTGGTCAAAGGAAATGTTTAAAACTTGAGTAACAAAAAATGAGCTCAGTGAACCTTTGCATGTTTTGGTATGAGTTTATTAAATAACCGCAGACTGTCAGGGTATCAGCGTGGCAGGGGGCGTCCATTTACAGCACGGACGAGTCTGAAGAGAGAATAAGGTAAGATTTATGATTTTTTTCTATTCTTCTCTCTCATTGTTTCATTACTTTCTTACATCAGTTTAGTCTCCATTTCCTCTTTCTTCAGTCTTTGTCTTAAAATATATATGTGTGTGTGTTTGTATCTGTTTATTGCAGATGTAATCTTTTAGAAATGCATTTAGTATGAACCAGATTCACTCACCTTTTCATTTACTTAGAACAAAACCTTTGAATTGAGTTTGAAACAAAGTATTATTTACATAAGTGAAACTATACACTTAAGAAATTAAGTAGTGTAGTGACTAAGCAAGAGTTAAAAAATTGAGGAATTCTGCAAAAGAAATTATTGGAACAGCTAAAATAATCTGTAAGTATTTATCTCAGAAATAAATTTCTTTTATAAGTGTATGACACTGAGGTAAGTTTTATGTAGTCTAGCCTCATTGTAAAATTTAAATTTTTATAATTTTATAGAACTGTTTCAGAAATTAGAATTTGGCCCTCTAAAGAGCTTACAGTTTCTGTCTTCTTTCTACCATTTTCTTTTTCTCTTCCCTTTGTAATTTCAATGTATTCAGTTTTAGCTTTGCCTACATTCTACTTTGATAAAGACTGGCACAGCAGCTGAATATATTGATTTCTCACGCATTAGTCTTTCTTTCATACTACTCTCTCAGTTCTCTGGTCCATGAGCAAGAGAAAAAGAGTATAACAGGTAAGATTGCTTTTTAAAGTTGTTTTAAATGCTTTACATGATTGAGAAAAGAAAAAAATGCACATTTATTGCTACAGTTTATCTCAGTGACTCTGATCATGGAACCAAAGGGATAAATATGTTTTGTTTTTGTTTTGTTTTCCTGTTTGGGGTATTTTCTTTTTCTTTCTGAGATTGTGTAGAAACGGTGTGATACACTGGTAATCTTGTCAGGGTGCAAACTTGGTCTTACTTTGTTATTTGGTTTGTTTGTGAACCATGTACTTGCTCTTCCTCCCAGAAACATAGCTTGTAGGCAAGGTTAATCCAGTGTTGGCGATCCATGTCCTAGCACAGCACCTGTAAGTTCATATGTAATTGTTCCTTCCAAGGATGGATTTATCACTGTCAGTATATTTTTATTGTCTTATAGGCATAAGGGGCATAAATATGTTGCTTTTACAGTTAAATGAAACTTATTACAATAATGTACATTTTTTGCTTGAAGTGAGTGATTTTCAAACTTTTTCATTTGGTGGGCTATCCATCTTGTAATGATGGGAGTAAATGTTTCAACGTAGATAGTAAAGCAGGTCTTGGCTGAATTCACCTTGCCTTTTGGAGGGTGGGCACACCAGAGGGTAGATTATTTAGTTACGTTATAGTGGTCTCTTTTCCCACCTCTTCTTTAAAACCTTAACTAGTAACCTTTAGGTAATGGGAAGTCTGGGGCTGAAATTAGTATCAGTAGTCCCAGTGATTTATAGAAATTTATAATGGGAAGAATTACATTTTAGCCAAGTGATTGTATTAGTAGAAATTATTGTGAACCAACACATTTCTCATGGTCATTTTAGTTATTACATAATCATTGAGTGGCCAGCCACACTTGACACAATCTCCCAGCATCCAAGATTGGAAATACCTGGTCTCTGTAGAGCATATGGTTTTGCACGAAATCTATTTAGTCTTGTGATTACTTTAGTTTAATTTGTCAAGTAAAACCACAAGTATTTGATCATAAAGTACCAGTGGTTTTTTTTTTGTTGTTGCTGCTGTTTTTCGTTGCCCCTTTCCCCAATATTGGGCAGTGCGCCGGGGAAATTCTGAATACGGGAGCTACAGAGTTAACTCTAAAAGTACTTTTATTGGTTTCTAGAAACTGGAAGAAGAGAAAGGCAAAAAAGAAAAAGAAAGACAGGAAATTGAGAAAGAACGGAGAGAAAGAGAGAGGGAGCGTGAAAGGGAACGAGAAAGGCGAGAACGGGAACGAGAAAGGGAAAGAGAACGTGAACGAGAAAAGGAGAAGGAACGGGAGCGGGAACGAGAACGGGATAGGGATCGTGACCGGACAAAGGAGAGAGATCGAGACCGCGATCGAGAAAGAGACCGTGACCGCGATCGGGAACGGAGTTCAGATCGCAATAAGGATCGGAGTCGATCAAGGTAAGGCTTCATAGAAGTTACTGTTTTCCTGATAGCTTTAATCAAACTGCAGGTTAGCACTCTTAGGACTATTAACATATATGTGATGAGAGAACTTAGCCACAGAGCAAGCCCGGCTTGCTGTATTGCATATGAAAAAAACACTGGTGAGAGGAACACCACTTTAAAATTAGTTTCTGTGTTAAGCCAGTTTTTACACACACCCAGAACACACCACTGTCCACCTAGTTCTATGGGCAGACAGGATTCTCTGTTGTCTTCCTGGGCCAGTGGCCTTTTTTTCCCTAGTTAGTGTTTCATTGAGGTCCTGTATACTGGGAAATCAGCTTTAGCACCCCCGCGCTCAGCCTCCGGTGTCTTTTATTTGGTCCTACTGTAGTCCACTGGATGCCTGAAACTCACCTCCCAGACTTTAAATGTACTACTCTCTTTATGACTCCTGCTAATTACACCTTTTTTTTTTTTTTTTTTTGGTTTTGTTTTGTTGTATTTAGAAGTTTTTCTTAATTATGTTGATTTCAATTGATGAATCGCAGATTCTTTAGGAATGAGGAAGTAAAAAGGAAAAGCAATGGAAAAGGGAGAATAGGAGGAGGGAAGGATGAAAAGCTCATCTTTTGTCTCAAGCTAGTTTTCAAACATTTTTTGAAGAGTTAAATATTCTTTATTTGATATTATACATAAATAACACTAAAATGCCTTTAATTAAGTAAAAGGCAACAGATTAGATACAGGAGATTTTAATTAAATTGGCATAGTTCGGACCAAAAAAAGATAAAATGGACGCTGCCAGCTTGTCTTCAGCCCTTGCCTTTTAACAGGTTAATGAACATAATTTGAAACACAAGTGATTCTTGCTGTTCAAAGAAACAGTGAAGCAACAATATTTTCTCAGTATTTAAACATATTAATACAGTTGCATAAATCTAAGTATAAAACCAGTCTGCTGTAGGTTTTGAGATGGCATTCACCATCTGTGTCAAAAGTTGAACATTATGAATCAAGTCCAATCATATTTTTAAAAGGGGAGAATAGTGATAGCACTTGCTGAACCAAAATTACCATCACAGTTCTAAAAGCTGATCATACTCATTTAACCACAAGCCAATTTTATTTAAATCAGGACTGAGCAAAAGAAATGTTCTATCAGCCATCATGATCTGAATTCTGGTGTATGAGATCAGTTTAAATACAGTACACATAAAGTTATGAGACACTTAAAATAAGCCAGTGGCCAACTATTACCCATTTGTAGCTTTTTAAAGATCAGTTGTCAAGTGTGCCCTTCTGTAGGCTTCTTAATGCCAGCAAAGGTCATTTTTGTTTTAAGAATGTATGTACTACTTGGTATTTTTCTTGGTATTCTTCAAATATTCCATCAGTGTAAATAACCTCTCCCAAGGTGATGCCTTTGTTCTTGTTGGCAGCCCTGTCAGAAAATCCAGGGGCCTGATCTGTCTTTCAGGCAAATAGACCGTGGAGATCAGACCTAGTCCTGTGCTCTCCTCTGTCTTCCACAGTATGGCACTGGGTACACTTCTGAACAAAAATCCTGCTCTTCTCAACATCACTCATTTTTAAATCTCTTTCATTACACACAATGCAGAGGGGTTCCCATTCACAAGCCAGATATCCCACTCTCTCTCTCAAATACACATTTTTGTTTCGCAGATTTTCCATCTTATTGTAGCTGAAGGGAGGTCATTTTTCCAGTTGCTGAAACTGGAAGTTCAGTGCTCTTACTGTTTAGTGGACGTTCAAATTCTTTTCCTTCTTCCCCTGGGAATAACTAGTATCCTTTTGAATAACCATCATTGAGATTTCAACCTATATAAAATCAGTGTCTTTATATTTCTACTATAGATATGAATCCGTAAATAGTGTATTATTTTGTATGTAGACATATATATTTGTATTTAATTAGATCCATGGCACCATACCATACACTGCAATTCAGTTTTATCATTCCAAGTTAAATATTTGAGAACTTTTTATTGCTCCTAAATATGATTTTAATTTATCTGTGTAAGATGCCAAAGTGCTCTTTTCTCCACACCCTTCCAACACCTTTATTCTTTGACCACTAGTGAAACAGACTATCTTTTAACATGTTCATTAGTTCTTTTTATTTCTTGTACCGAGGGTCTTTTGTTTTTTTGTGTTCTGATATACCAATATGCATTAACATTGAATTCAGAATTTGGGACTGGAAATATATTCTGTGTCTCTTTGACAAATACAGAGGATTTTACAGTTGCATGGAACTCAAATGCTGAATTCTGGCTTGTGAGTTTGTATATTTCATAATACATGTTCTCCCTTGGTTTTTAAAGGAAAACAAAGGAGACTGACAGATTTTTTTTTTTTTTTAATCTTTTTTTTGTGTAGAGAAAAGAGCAGAGATCGTGAAAGGGAACGGGAGCGGGAACGAGAGAGAGAGAGAGAACGGGAACGAGAAAGAGAACGTGAGAGAGAGAGAGAACGTGAAAGGGAACGGGAACGTGAGAGAGAGAAAGATAAGAAGAGGGACCGAGAAGAGGATGAAGAAGATGCATATGAACGAAGAAAACTTGAGAGAAAACTCCGAGAGAAAGAAGCCGCTTATCAAGAGGTAAATTGAGGAAATGCTTTTATTTGTAAAGCTTGATACTTAGTAACTTAGTCAAAAATTTAACCCTTTGTATACATTTTTAAAACTCTGAAATTTCATTTTTAGCGTCTCAAGAATTGGGAAATAAGAGAACGGAAGAAAACTCGGGAATATGAGAAAGAGGCTGAAAGAGAAGAAGAAAGAAGAAGAGAAATGGTAATATTCTAGTTATAAATCAGTGATTTTCAGATATAAATGAGATCAAATCTTTACTTTTAACTAAAAGTAACTTTATCGTTAAAGTGTACAAGCTCCCAGTATAATTTTATTTTCATATATTTTGAGTAACCTTGAGAAACTTTCAGTACACCGAAATTTTTTTTCCTCCTATTTTTTATATTTTTGCTATGTATAAACAAAATTATATTTTGGCATACCTTTAATCTGTCATAGAGTAATACATAAAATGAGAATTTATAGAACATTCTCTGATTAAGAATCTGCAACATTTTGAATTCGAAGAGGCTTTGATACTCTGTATCGGTTGGTACAGTTGGATGGAGGAGAGTGTCATGAGAAAACCTCTGGTTTTATAAATCACAACTGTTGTCTTCTGTATATAACATTTATGGATTATAGTTCTTCCTTAGAGTACTATTTATTCTTTTGACTATATGATAATCATAAAAAATACATCTTGTTTTTCACATTTACGTTGCTTGATACGTAAGAGTGAAGCAATTGGTTTAGGTTGTTACTAAAATGACAAAAGTATATTTTATCATAGTATTTGCTTTAGTAGTATGTTCCATGTGTTCTGTCTTTGCCAGAATTTCATGAAAGTTTCTTTATCTCCAGTTTGGAGATTATTCTTCCCAAAACTTCACTGAAGTTAGGAATCTTCTTCAAATAGCTTTTGAACATGAGACATAGAGGGAATTTTTGTAAGTAACCAAAAGGGTGCATGCAGCAACTAGATAGATAGTATGGGTGTTCTGGATTGTACATCCGCTGACGTTATTGAATTATTTAAAATACTTTTTATTTCTCTGGATTGTAGCTCTTGTTCTAGAATTTCTTTTTCATCCCCAGGTTAGAAAGTAGGAAGAGAATAATATAGTAAGAGACATAATTATTTGAAGAAATGTTTGCCACCAACAACATTGTGGAATAAATTTGAGGTGATTCTGCTTCCTACAAGCAAATCTGAAACCTGTTTTTCTAGAGAAAAATTTCCTATTATTTTTTGTGGGGGGACTTAAAAAAAAAGCGTTTACTTGCTCATTGTAAAAATGTTCAAGTAACAGAAGTCTGATGTAAAAAGTGGCAGTTTCTGCTCTTCAAGAGTGGTAACTTACATTCATTTTAGTGTTTACCTTATCAGCCTTCCTGTGTTTTATGAAGGTATTTGTATTGTCATGGCTCCTGATAGTCTGCAGCCAGTATTGTCAGAGAGATAAGGCCCGTGCTGTAGCATGTGTGAGGGTGTTTAAGGAATGGTGAAGGAGTATTTTGGGAGTACAGAGAGACTCGGGGGAGGAGTGGGTCATAGAGGGAATTAGATTGGGGAAGTCTTTAAAGAGGTAATATATGAACTGGATGAACTGTGTTAAAAAATTTAGTGTAGTCGGAAACCTGCTGTTATCTGCTTTGTATGTAGATTTTATCATCCATATAATATAGATGCAGATTATATATTTATACATATGTAATTGTTAGATATAACTGCAATTAAATACAATATTTGTTGTATTTAAAATTCCAAAAACAGGAGTAAGAGGTTTATGTATTTACATGGTTTGTATACTCAAAGTGAGACAGGCATTACCTTTAAGTTGATGCATGAATGTGATTTAAAATTCTAATCCTGCATTTTGCAAAAAACTACTTGTAGCATCGTTTACCTTCAGATGAAATATGTAAAATATTTTTTTGTTCAGTTAACATATTCAGTAAGATAACTTCCAGTTTTGTTTCTTGGTGTGCTCACATTTCATTAATTAGAAAATAATAACTGTACTTTGAAGATTACATGCAGAGAGGAAATTTATTATAGCATACTATATGTGGTTTTATTTTACAGATACGTCCTAAATCTGACTTGTCTTATGATTAAAAGACAAAAAAATACTGTTATGCACATTTAATAAATGAAGTATATGAGAATTATAAAGTTCAAGTGGTATGGATAAGAAAAATCTGTTCCCAAGAAAGGGGGAGGGTGTAACCTAAATGACTTTTATGTTAATTTTGTACACTTTGTCCTTCATTTCCTCAAAGGCAAAAGAAGCTAAACGACTGAAAGAATTCTTAGAAGATTATGATGATGATAGAGATGATCCCAAATATTACAGGTAAAGAATCCTTATTTTATGAACTCATATTTTCAGCATTTTTTAAGCTGTATTTTCCCTTGTTTACAAGGAGTGCAAGTTCACAAGTTCTGCAGAATAAAAAGGAAACCAAAATCTTCATATTTCTATCTTGTAATCACCCCCATAGCTGATATGCTGTTTGAGGGAGGGTGGTTGGGCAGTGGGGGAAAGAGCTCTTGGCAAAGGATCCACAATTCTTTGTATCTTTTTGGTGTGGGGGAAGTCCATAATAGTATCATAAATTTTTCTTCATTTATTTTAAAGATGTCCAGTTTTTATAGCAAGTTATAACTGACTTTATAACTGCCTAAGGTGGTCTAGAAATTGATGTCTTCAAGGATTTCAACAGTGCCACAAAGCAATCCAGACACCCTTATATCCCGTCCCCCACCCAGTTGATACATTACTGTGAAGTGGAGTGTTGGCAAAACCTACCTTTCCTCATCTCTTTGTTCCCATGCCATTTCTAAACTACTTGGATTCCAGCACTTAAGTCACTGCTATAAAATTGTTGGCTTTGTTCTGCTCCCTCTACTCCAAACTAATTTCCCTGAAGATATGGACAATATTTTATTTTATATTAATTTTAATTTTAATTTTAATTTTTTTATTTCAAGGTTTTACTTATTTTTAGAGAGGGGAAGGGAGGGAGAAAGAGAGGGAGAGAAACATCAATGCGTGGTTGCCTCTTGCGTGGCCCCCACTGGGGACCTGGCATGTGCCCTGACTGGTAATCGAACCTGCGACCCTTTGGTTTGCAGCCCATACGCCAACCAGGGTGGACAATATTTTAAGTTTTTAAAAATCCACCCTGACTGATATAGCTTAGTGGATTGAACGTGGGCAGTGAACCAAAGGGTCTCCAGTTTGATTCCCCATCAGGGAACATGCCTGGATTGCAGGTCAGGCCACCTGTAGGGGGTGTATGAGAAGCAACCACACATTGATATTTCTCTCTCTCTCTTTCTCCTCCTCTTCTCCTCTGTCTAAAATTGAATAAATAAAATCTTCTAAAAGTAAAAAACCTCATATAACTCACATGATCCAGGCATGTAGTAAAGGTATTTAATATATAATTACATTTTATACACTAGAGCCAGACAATGGAAACATCAGAATTAAACTTACTGAAAAAATGTCAAAGATTTGATTTTGTAGAAAATCCAAAAAATGTAAACTTACTGAATCATGAAATAGCATTATATAATTCAGCATTCTAGATATAATAAACTGCTAGTTAGAGAGAACATCTATTTTTTATTGATTCTACACTACTTTCTAGGACTTTCTTCCACAAGGGAAAGAGTTTATTTTACTTGAAGATACAGTGTTATTCTTAGTGTCACAACTTCTTGTGTTAATTTTTCACAACTTGGTGTCCAAGAGCACAAGTTACATGGTGGGGTTTCCTTGTGGGATAGGCACAAAATGAGAGATTTCCTTTCTTTCTGGAAGTTACTTGACTGTTTTAGATAGTTTTTTAGAATGACTTAATAATGAGGCATGGTTTTAAGTGATAATGCAGTGCTCACTTAGTAAGGTGTAGAGATCACGATGTCTTGGGTGTTCTGTGTATACAGAACATTAAGAATCTTCAGTCTGTTAGCATACAGCTTTTAGTATTGAAAGAAAGTGATTTCAGAGACCTCATGTGCAGTCGTTGATGATCGAAGTATTGAAGATGGCCTGTTACGATTTTCTTTTGCAGAGGAAGTGCTCTTCAGAAAAGGTTACGTGATAGGGAAAAGGAAATGGAAGCAGATGAACGGGATAGGAAAAGAGAGAAGGAAGAGCTAGAGGAAATCAGGCAACGACTTCTGGCAGAAGGGCATCCAGATCCAGATGCAGAGCTTCAGAGGGTGAGTTACTATCACATAACAGTATTTTAAGATTATCAGGTCATTTAAAAATATTTTTTTATTGAGCTTATTGGAGTGACATTGGTCTTGTCATCTTAAGCTGACTGTAATGTAGTTTAGTTTATAACAGCGATGCACTTTCATGGATCATGAATCATGCTATTTGGGGGAGGTTATTAGTACTTTTTATTATTCAGTTGGTTTATTTATAAGTTTAATTATTCTAACCATCTTCAAGATGTTTTATTCCTTTATTTTTGTGAATATTAAGTTAAATGAATGTCTTTCAATGAAATTTTGCTAGAAACCTCTTTCTACAGTGTGCTTTTGTGGTTGGAGTTTCCTCTCTTATTACCGTCCTAAATTATTTTGTTTCCAAAATAAAGATTTTTAAAATAATGCTTATCATTTACAAGGAAAAGACTGTGTTATAGGACATGATATACCCCATGCCTATTAGGAATATAGAGTGTCATTTTTAAAAGGTTTTCAGTGCACGTTATATCACGAATCTTAATAATGTTCTGAACTTTTCATATCAACCTTAAAAATCTGGTAATGCGCTATTAACAGAGACCATGCCTTCTAACATGTCCCTTTTATTTTTCAAAACAAAATAGTGGTTTTTTTCTGTTGATAAAGTACATACATGAGTAAATAGAAAGTTCAGACAACACAGAACACATTAATGAGATTAAAGATCATCTGATTTCTATTAGCCAGTTATAATCATTATAAACATGTAGTTTATTTTTTAAATGTTACCACACCAGGTATACATATACCCTACTTGTTCATAAGCTTTATAAGTGGAATTATAATTTACATGCCGTTTTCTGATGTGTGTTTAAATGAGGTATAATCTTTCAGCCAGAATTTTACTATAGTGCTTATGTCTTTTTTCATACTTTAAAAATATTTATTTTTAGAGAGAGGGGAAGGGAAAGAGAAAGGGGAGAAACGTTGATGTGTGAGAGATACATCAATTGGTTGTCTCTCACACACTCCCAACTGGGGATTCTGCCTGCAATCCAGGCGTGTGCTGACGGAATTGAACTGCCAACCCTTTGATTCACAGGCCGGTACTCAATCCACTGAGCCACGTAAGCCAGGGTTCTTTTTTTCATACTTAACTATTAGGGCATATTGTCGGTCTTTTAAATCCTTACCAAAAAAAAACCCCAAAAAATCCCACAAAACTTTGCCATTATAACATTTAGGTTGGAATATGTTTTAAATTCTATACCAGTGGATTTGAAATTTTATGTAGGTTAGAATATGTATAGTTTTTTGTTGTTTGTTTCATGCACAGAAAAAAACACTGATGTATTTAAGTTTTTATAATAGTGTTACTATTTTTTATTATCTTTTATAATTTCAGGGGAGTATTCATTTTGTTATAGGCCTCAGACTCCTAAATTCCCCCCACCCCCTAATGTCCTTTTGTTCATGAATATGGAAGTGACTACCACCCTCAGCCATCAGCTAGGAGGAAGAAATGATAGTGTATGACCGGCTGAGGTTTTGAGTTGTCTCTTGTGTATTGTTTGTACTGTTCTAAAATAAAACTTCTGGTTATAGTTTCTTTAATAAAAATATAAAAACATCCTTTTTTATTTTGAATCAGCCAACCATTACATATTTACCTTTGTTAATCTGAAGAGTTTGTACAAGCCACTGAAGAAGGGTAACGTAAAATATTTTGAAAATTTTACAGAGTACCTAACACACTTGACTGATTTACTCAGCTTTCTGATTATAGAAGCAGTGTATCATTATTCCTAACGAAAAAGAAAAAAAGATTCTGCGAAGATAATATAAAACAAAAAGCCAGGTGAATTAAGTATAGCTGTGGTCTGCTTGAGTTAATCTGATTATTTTTGGTTTTAGATGGAACAAGAGGCTGAGAGGCGCAGACAACCACAAATAAAGCAAGAACCAGAATCAGAGGAAGAAGAAGAAGAAAAGCAAGAAAAAGAAGAAAAACGAGAGGAACCCGTGGAAGAGGAAGAAGAGCCTGAGCAGAAGCCCTGTCTCAAACCAACTCTGAGGCCCATCAGTTCTGCCCCATCTGTTTCCTCTGCCAGTGGCAATGCCACCCCCAACACCCCTGGGGATGAGTCTCCCTGTGGTATTATAATTCCTCACGAAAACTCGCCAGATCAACAACAACCTGAGGAGCATAGGCCAAAAATAGGACTGAGTCTTAAACTGGGTATGTTAGTATTTCCTTCCTTCCTTCTTTTTCCCCTGCGAACACCTAAATTTTGCTTTAAGGAAAAAATAAATGTGCTGCTTGATAGGTAGGTAGAAAAATATTCAAAAATGCCTTTCTAGCTCACCATTGTTTTCATAGTTCTACTAGTGCTCCTATATCTGCAGCTGCCTCGAGTTCTGAGAAGAAGTGAAAAGTTAAGTTTTCTAGCACTTGTGAGTAGTGAGTTATTTTTTATAGTTGGGATCTTTCTCTGAGACTTGTGGAAGTATATTTTGCACTGCTTTTGAGGGGATGATGGGTTGTAAAATGTAACATTTGAAAATGAAGTCATTGTGCTAATGCAGTGTTTTTACTGTAGGTGCTTCCAATAGTCCTGGTCAACCTAATTCTGTGAAGAGAAAGAAACTCCCTGTAGATAGTGTCTTTAACAAATTCGAGGATGAAGACAGTGATGATGTACCCCGAAAAAGGAAACTGGTTCCTTTGGATTATGGTGAAGATGATAAAAATGCTGCCAAAGGCACTGTAAACACCGAAGAAAAGCGCAAACACATTAAGAGTCTCATTGAGAAAATCCCTACAGCCAAACCTGAGCTCTTTGCCTATCCCCTGGATTGGTCTATTGTGGATTCTGTGAGTAGCAAATTGTAATTTGTCATTTTATAGCAAGTGGTTTTGAATATAGCATACAAACTCAGGTGATTCTATTAATAACAAGTAGGGATGACTGTGTGGCTAGAACCTTGACACTGAGAATTTAGTAGATTATTGGGGAATTGGTGGTGGTACTTGAAGTCTTTATCAATTAGAAGCAAATATATGTTGATATATACCTGTCTTAGTTGTGAATAGTTATATTTTAATATTATGAAAACTCACAAGGTTATAGGCTTTTTTACAAGTATAATAAAAAAGTCACTTCCAAAAATTTAGTATCCGTACTTTATTTTGCAGATATTGATGGAACGACGAATTAGACCGTGGATTAATAAGAAAATTATAGAATACATAGGTGAAGAAGAAGCTACATTAGTTGATTTTGTTTGTTCTAAGGTTAGTCATTTTCTTCCTTGTTTTATACTTTGAAATATTAAGATACTTTCTAACATGAAGTATTTTACAGATACTTGTGATAGTTTAGTTTCAATTAAGAGATTTCATGGCTACTTCAATTAATCCTTCCATCCTATTTCAGACCCTTACACCATATGCTTTCATTTCAGAGGGTCAAAGAGGATAGAATTGCTGGCTGATGCAAATTTGGCTGTCTCCCTGCCCTTCACAATGCCTTGCCACTCCCTTTTGTCTTAATGTTTAGAAAGATGCTGTAGTGTAGTTGAGGTTTTGTGGAGACAGCTGATAGCTTGTCTTACAGTTTGTTAGTCATCCATCCTTTGGTGGAGAAGCAAAATAGTTTCTTTCATAGCATAATATTTACTGATTGATTACTCTATGATGGGGTTTGTTCTCAACAGGTACTGTATTAAAAAATTTTATATAACATTATCGTCTTAACCCCCCTAACAACTTCAGAAAGTGTAAGTTACTAATACTATCGCCATGTGACAGATATTATAGTATGTAGAAGCATCATATTTCTGTAAAGGAGTAACTAATTACATTTAAATTCTCCTTATTTTAACATTAGAAATAGCAGATTTAGATTACCCTTTGTACTTGTAATTATTGTAGCATTAGAACTTGTAAGCCTGTATTTGAATTAGAAGACAGATGCTGTAGATATTAAGATCCCAGGTTATGGTCTCAAATATCCATGGAAGAGAGTGGGGTTTGGGGAATTAAGAAATTTATAGAAAGGTTCTTCAGCCACAAGAAATTTCCACACTAGTTTGAGGGTATCTTAACATTGCTTGACTATCTTGGTATTTGTTGGTTTTCAAAGTGACAATTACTTGTTTCTTTTAGGTTATGGCTCATAGTTCACCTCAGAGCATTTTAGATGATGTTGCCATGGTAAGTTAGAAATTCATCGGTATTGATATTTTAATTACTAGATATGTGAACAAACTAACTGCTGAATGTGATTGATGTTCTAACTGTGGCCAGAGTCTAATTTAGGCTAGAGTCTTTATAGGCCTAAATTAAAGTTTGAATATGTATTAAAAGAGGATAAAGGTACCCACAGCAAGATATAATTAGACATCAATAAAGTTAGTGTTTCCTTTTTGACTAGTCTCTCTCCTCTTCCATCTTTCATGTTTGTGTGTATAAATCTTGGACTTAATACATTTAGAGAACATTTTATTAACTGCTTCCTGGGTAGAACAGTGTATTAGAAATATAATAACATGGAACATCTGCCCTTGAACTATCAGGGAGACAGGTATACAAATAATAATACCCTAATATTCTTGCTATAATGGAGATATGTAAAAAGGGGCAGAGGAGATAGAACATCTGATGGTGTTGAGTGTTTTGGGAAAGCATCACAGGAATTGCCGTCTAAATTGAGAGTGTCTTGAAGATTGTCTAACTGTGCTGTCACTTGGACCAGTAATGTTGGGTTGAAAGTGGTAAAACATCACATTCCCAATTGCATTTAATTTGGATATTACAGTAGAGTCTAGTAGTTGCATTTATCTAACTTGTGGTTTTGTGAGAAAAGGAAGGAAGGAAGAGGAATATTGATGATAGTGGTGAAAGTGTGATTGAATATACTATGAACCCCAAGATAGGAGGAGAAGGAAATACTGTTGGAACAGAGCTGGTGGTTTGAAGGAGTGGTCCAGCAAAGTTATAGTGAGAGAGTAGAACGTTTAAGAATGCAAGTGGTGGATTGGTCCAGATGATGGCAAGGTACCAGATACGGTAATGGGATAGAGTTTCTGGGGTAGAGGGATATTGTTTTTTTAGAATGACTTCAATGAACTTTTTATTTTAAAGATTTTATTTATTTATTTTTACATAGAGGGGAAGGGAGGGAGAAAGAGAGGGAGACAGACATTAATGTGTGGTTGCCTCTCACATGTCCCCCACTAGGGACCTGGCCTGCAACCCAGGTGTGTGCCCTGACTGGGAATCGAACAAGCATCCCTTTGGTTATCAGGCCAGTGCACAATCCCCAAGTCACACCAGCCAGGGCTGAACTTTAAAAAAAATTTTTTTTTTACTGACTTTTTTGGGAAGAGAGAAAGGAAGAGCAAGAAAAAATCGATTTGTTCTACTTATTTATGCATTCATTTGTTGATTCTTTATATATGTTCTGACTGGGGATTGAACCTGCAGCCTTGGTGTATTGGGATGACACTTCAACCAACTGAGCTACCCACCCCTCCAGGGCTGACTTTAACGAATTTTAAGCCTGGGTCATACACCTAGAAATTGAAATTATTGCATGTTGGGACAGGAATTGGAGAGAAATACGGGAACCAGCTGCCAGATTGCTCCTTTAATGAGGGTGAAAAATGAGGCATTTGCTAGACAACTGTCTTTGGGCTGAAAGGGTGCTGTTGTGCAGTATCATAAACCTCAGTGGAGATATTGTTTGCAAGGATGGTAACAGTGAAGATCCAGCAGCTTCTCCTCCCCTGTTGAGACTAAAGGTTTGAAAGTGAGGAACTTTCTGAGAAGGTGTCAGGGTCTTTAGGAGATGAGTCAGGTTTTCAGTTACATTAAGGAGATGGACACATTAATGAAAGAAGTTGAGTATAATATGGCTAGTATTAAGTTTAATAGGGGTCCAAAGGGCAGAATGGGAAGGTAGCAATGAAGAGTCCAGGAGGAAGAAGAAATGTTAATGTAATAAAAGATGACAGTTGACTGGGGAAACTTGCATTTTGAGCTGCAGAGTTGTTGGGATGGAGCATTGTGAAGTGCCTAACCAAAAGGAGCTCTAAGGTTGAGCTGTTTTGTGTCCAGGCACTTGACCAACTGTCTGAATCCACAGAACATGTTTTCTGCCTCCCAGCCAGCTCAATGCAGCTGTTGTTGGATTTCCAGATAAAGCATTTGTGAGAACTTTGTTAACTCTATAATGCCGAGCCTTAGATGAAAGGACACAATCCCTGGGGGTACAATCTGAACTTTTATGACCTTTCAGTCTCTTTAAAAGGTTTTACTTGGGGTAGAGAGAGGCTTTCTTCCACACTTAGGCCTGAACTAAGGAAAAAAACAGTGTTGTAGTTTTTGGTCTTGTTAGAATTGTAATCACTGTCAGTGCCAGTTCATTTTGGTCTGTTGAAATGTTTTTGATATTTGGAGCGTTGTTAGATTCTTTACTGCTTAATCAGTTACGTAGTTTTTAGTATTTTCTGGCTCCTTGTTGATCACAGTGGGAGGGAGGAAACCGCTGAGCTGGTGTTATCACCTGTTTTGGCAAAAGCTCACAGACCCTTGAAATACTTCTCTTATAAATGAGATTGAATTTTTAGCTCAAGTAGTATTTTTGCTCTTAATTAAAAATAGGGCTTTTTCAAATTGTGCCTTTCCTCATTGTACATAAATTAATGCACTTTGGTTGCATTTTGTGCCTCTATATGTATTTCGAAGGTGTGATTTCCATATTAATTAGACTTGCAGCATAGTTCTCTCGAACTACTTAACTGGTCAAATCTGGCTCATAAAAGGCTAATTAAAAGTTCATTATTTGTCATCATTGAGAAATTTAGGGAAATGTTTATTTAGTTTTAGAGAGAGGGGATGGGAAGGAGAAAGAGAGAAAGAGAAACTTCAATGTGTGGTTGCCTCTCACAGACCGCCTACTGGGGGTACAACTTGAGTTGCAACCCAGGCATGTGCCCTGACTGGGAGTCGAACTGTTGACCCTTTGGTTTGCAGGCGGGTGCTCAATCCACTGAGACACATCAGCCAGAGTGGTATTAGGCACTCTTCAAAGCACTTTGTACACACTAAATTTTAAAATTCTGGGCCAATTTTATGTAGCCACTATTTTCTTTGTTTTACATAACCCAACAATGACATGTAACTAGTAAGAGGTAGAAGTGGCATTTGAACCAAAGTAGTCTGGCTAGTGATCCAGTTTGCTTAACTCCTAACTTCAGCTGGTAACATTAGACCACAAATCTTCATGGCAGTGATACCCTGGAGCTTATCATAGATGTCTCCTGTAGAAGGAAGCATGATATTCCATATTACCTCACTGTAGCCTTGGTGTAGAGGGCTGACTATGTGTGTGGGGTAATGGCAAGGACATGATGCCCCTAAATCGTATGTAGATAGGAAGATAATTTGATTTATTCATTTGTCAAAGGGATAGGACCTTATATTTATTCAGCAGTCTTGTGTGTCTCTGCAGTGACAACAGTGTTCACTTACTGTTTACTGTATCCCAGACACAGTATTAAATGCTTTTCATATATTCTCATTTATATTTAATTCAGTGTCATATACATAAAGAGTCCATAAATACTAAGTTTGTAAGATTGTTTTGGAGCAAATGCAATACTCTGTATTATTATGTAATTGATATTTCTGTCTAAATTACTGTGCTCTTTATAACAAACATTGGCTTTCCTTAGGAAATAGTTTCTCAAAACATGTATATAAATGTAGCATTTGTAAAAATAAAAGTTAGAATAAAAGTTGCATCAAGCCCTGGCCAGATTGCTCAGTTGGTTGGAGTGTCATCCGGTGCATTGGAAGATAACAGGTTTGATCCCTGCTTAGGGCACATACCTCAGTAGCAGGTCTGATCTCCAGTGGGTGTGGTGTCAGTATTCAGTAAGTCATGGAATTTTGCTGCGTGCATTTCTTTGTAATTTACATGTACTTCTCACACTAGACAGATTTCCTTCATTTTATTGAAAGTAAATGATTGTCAGTAGATAACAACCCTTTTCATACCAATCACTGTTACGAGATGCTGATTGCTTATCTCACCCAAGTTACTGATTTTTCTTTTTCTCTTTTAGGTACTTGATGAAGAAGCAGAAGTTTTTATAGTCAAAATGTGGAGGTTATTGATATATGAAACAGAAGCCAAGAAAATTGGTCTTGTGAAGTAAAACTCTTTTTACATTTAGAGTTCCATTTCAGATATCTTCTTTCCCATCCTTCAAAGAACTCTGAAATTTCTTTTTTGTCTTCAAAGACATTTGTGAGACCTGTAATTTTTTTTTAATGTAGAGAATGTGAATTTTTTTCCTCCGAATTTGTTGATGCCCTGTGTATTCCCTTGGTTGTAAAGATATCTGAATCCTACCTTGGTTCTCTTTATACTCACCAGGTACAAATTACTGGGATGTTTTATAAGCCACAGCTGCTGTACACAGCCTATCTGATATAATCTTGTTCTGCTGATTTGTTCCTTGTAAATATTAAAATGACTCCCCAATTCTTTTGCAGAATTGCACTTAATATTGAACTGTACTGTATAGGAACCAACATGAACAATTTTAATTGGAAGAATACTAGTTACACCTTTTACCCTTTCCCCTTGATCAGAATTGGCAAGCTTTCATGAAGGCATGAAATTTAAAATTACAGTGCGAAAATTAGCAGACCGTCCATTCCTACTGTATCTTTGTATGAATGTGTTCGTGTGAATGTACATATAAAAGTCTTTCCCCTAATTTGGTTTGGAGGGCTCCCTTAAACATTTCCTAATTGAAAAACATATAACGGTAAAGGAAATACAGTGTTGTGCCAATAAAGATGTCTGGGAGAGTTAGGTTATTAATGTCTCCCAGAGCTTGGTATTCTCTTCTGGCCAGCTAGTCTTTTGAACGGAATGGGGTTTTCCTGTTGATAGCTGCCTGCTTCAGGCTCTTTTTTAAGGGAGCGTGAATCAGTAGTTTCTCCTCGCCCCTATTTCATTGTTCAGTAATGAGGCAGATCCTTAGATTCTGGAGAGTTTCATTTAATGCATTTTGCACTGATTGGTCCTTAGTTTAATTTGGGTGTACCCCTTTGTTTAAAAAAAAAATCAAAAGTATAAATGAAAAAAAAAACTTTGAAAACAAAAGGTAAAATTAAGCAATTTTACAGACTAGGAAAATTTGACAAAATACAATAGGATTTCAGCATGACATTTTACAAAACTTCTTATTTTTAAGGATAAAGTAAGTCATTTAAGTCAGTCACCACTAATTTTTTGTTTCCGTTTTTGTTCTGTAAAGAGTTTATAGCTTGTGTGTGTATGCAAGCACACGCCTTGTTTGCCTCTGCTCATCGAAGTTTAAAAGTACGTTGATGGTGTCAGAGACACACGTGGGGCTTGCTTTATTGTAGAAGAGAACTTCACCAGGGGGCAGAACTACCTGAAAATGTAACAAGTTTTAAACAGTTCTCAACACAAAGTAGGTGCAGCTATTCCCATTCTGAGTATTTATTTAAAAGAAAAATAAAGATTGGGAATAGAAATAGGAGGCATAACTGAACTTGAGTTAATAGTTTTTTTTACATCTTAAGAGGACATTTGAAAACACTGTTCTTAACATTGAACCATGATATGGTTCCATTATGTAAATATTTCAAATATTAAAAATGTATATATTTGATCTCGGGAACTCATTCTTTCAGAGTCTTATTAAATAATAAATGGCATATTGTAATTGTGGGCATACTAGAAACTTGAAAATATGGGCTGAGATTATTTCTCTGAGTATTAGTAACTAAAAGTCAAAGGAGGGTATTTTATTTTGGAGTGATCTACATGTCTATGGAGATATCTCCTTGTAGTGTTTCAGTATGTTAAATTCTGGCTTATTAAGGGCAATTTCAGAAATATGCTTCTTGCCACTTAGAATTCATTTACTAGCCTTTTTTCAGATGGACCCTCAGCCAAACACCTTGTTCAAGCTTTATTATGCCTATCTTCTCTTACTATATTACTACTTCTAAGGCATCTTAGGTTATTTTTACGTAGTCAACATTGGCGTGAAGGTTTATTCAGGTAGATTTAATTTCCCTTGCTCTTGCTCTTTCACTGTTTTTATCTTAAAGGGCCTGTATCTGAAACTCTTGGGGACACATACTACATAATACCTCTACAGAGATTTGCCTCAGAATCTAAGTTCATACATTAACATTTGTGCAGCAGAGCAGAAACGATCATGGTCACTGGGCTAAAGACGATTGTGTAAGTAGCTTCATGTCAGTTGAAGTCAGGTTTTGCCACCAAAGCTTAAACTTTAAGGCTTTCAGAGTTTCTTGTTTTTCAGATTTATATATAAAGAATTGGACATGGATAAACTGGGATATTGTGTCTGGAAGAATACATAAAAATTTCTACTGAATTGCTTGAGCTTTTTCTGGGTTGTCTTTACCATTTGCCCATAGTTTAATTTCAGTTTGGAAACCTTGGTTAATCTGTATTGCCCATTCAAGTTAATAAAATTATATGAAAGTTCAGCAGTTAGAATACCAATATGCTTTTTTCTCATTTGATTCTGTAAATAAAATAATTTAAAATATGTGTATCTGTTCATAGGAGGAAAGATAAGTTATGTGAAGGTGTGAAGGTCTTTCCCCTGCCAAACTTTAAGGTGCACCTGAATTACCTGGAGGAATCTTGTTAAAATGCAGACTCCAATTTAGTTGGACTAATGTGGGGCTTGAGGTTGATGATGATCCCAATGCTAACTGAACAAGGACTGTGCTTTGATTAGCATTTTATGAGTATTTTCTCCTAACAGACTATGTAAATGCAGCTTAATTTTAAGTAGATTTAAAGAGAAAACCATTTTTGAGGCAAATAAACATACGTATTCTGTATGTTCATGAATATAAAGTAATCTCTTCCAAAAATAACTGAGAACAACTCTAATATTACAGGTTTTATTCCTTGCCAATCCCAGAACATTTCCTCCCTAAAGAACTTTATGTTGTTACTCTGAATCTTGTCATAGTGCTTTCTGATAAACTTCATGTATAGTAGAGGCTGATGATTACTTTGCAGAGAGTGCTATTTCAGGTACTCATCAAGCATAAATACTGGATAATGGTGGATAGTGAGAAAACTGAGCTTCAGAGTCAAATTGGACTAAACACATGTATTTTTTTCTCCTTTCATATGGAGTAAAAAAGTTTTTAATGCAAATAAATGTAAGCAGGTATACTAATTTGTATATGAGGCTTATTTACCCAGCCTTTTCTTTTTTTTTATATATTGTATTTATTATTTTTAGAGGGGAAGGGAGGGAAAAAGAGAGGGAGAGACATCAATATGCAAGAGATACATCGATCAGTTGCCTCTTGCACACCTCCAACTGGAGACCCAGTCTGCAACCCAGGCATGAGACCTGACTAGGAATCGAACTGTTAACTTTTCAGTTCAGAGCCTGGCACTCAATCCCTGGAACCACACTCTAGACAGGGCCCCAGCTCTTTCCAATGAGTTCTGTGAATGTTTCTACTTCTATACAAAAATTGCTGAAAGATTCTATGTCAGAATGGTTGCAGATTTTTCCAGTCACATTTTAGCCACCTCCTAACAGTATGAAATTAAAAGTAATTTTTGCTCTGCAAAAGATGGTGAAATTGATTTGTGAATGCTACTGGATATATGAAGTATATGAGAAGGAATCCCAAATAGGCAAAGAAACAGTCTAGGTGTCAAATACTGGGAAATTCACATACGTGTTTCAAACTTGGGATGTTATTACATTCATACAGTAGACCAAAGTGAACTTAAAATTTTTGATAAACTGGTACATTTTCTTAAAACGTGGTTATGTAAAATTATTAGAATATGTGCTTGCTTGCATTTGAATGCTTGTATTTTCATCCATGACTTTTCATTTTATTATATGAAGGCCAAATTAGGAATGGCAATCCAAAATGCCCAGGAATTAAAGATAATTTCTATAAGCAAAAATGACTAAAAATTCTTCTCAAGCCATGTTTGAGTTAAGTGACACTCCCAAGTCTGCCACATCACGTATTAGTTGGGTGATGACTTGTGCAGAGTGGTAGCCAACTGTTGAGCAATCGTGTGCCAGATACTCAAGTTCTGGTATTACAAAAATAAGGTATTTCCTTCTGTTTGCGTTTACCATTTAGGAAGAATGGTTCTTAAATTGGAGCCCAAGAATCCTCGACGTTTAAAATGCAGTTTCTCGGGTTCTCCATCCACCGGAAGTTTTGATACAATTAAAGACAGCTGTATTTACAATCAATTAGTATCTAGATTGTGGTGCGGCTGATTCACATTGAGAAATAAAAACTGTGTCCTCTACAGAGAAGTGGAAGACGTTTAAGATGCTATAGCTTGTAGGCCGGAAGGACACAGGGGGCCCAGTTCACTAGAAACTGATCCAAGTCCAGAGTTGTCTCCCCATACCTCAACACCTCCAGACTCGTGCGCGCACTCGCGGGTCCGAGACCTGCTGGAGCGCAGGGTTTCCCCCAGTATCCGCGCGCACCACCGGAAGCTCCACCCCTTCGGCCCAGCTTTGCCCTCTCCGTTCCACTTCTCTGCCGGCAGGCGGGTCTCCAACGTCGCCAGGGCCGGAAGTGATGACATTGGTGAAGGCTTTTGGGCGGGGCTTGGGCCGGGCAGCTCCAGATCCCGAGATTTCACATCGGAAATAAAACAGCCGCTGCTCACGAAAGAACCTCGGGTGCGAGCGGGCGGCGGAGGCGAGGAAGAAGTAGGTGCGTGATGGGGGAGTCCGGGGAGAGAGGACGGCCTCCCTCATCCAGTGTCGACGCGGGCGGCCGCGGACCCGGGCCGCCCTTTGTGGCCGCCTGGGCCGTGGAGCCGGTGTCCTCAGGATGAAGAGCGGGGCGCGGTCGGGCGGGGACTCAGGAACCCCTCTAGGGAATTAGAGGGGCTGCTTGTTTCTCGGGTTACGGGCGCGGCGTGCGGTCAAATTGAAGAGAGTACCCTTCGGAGTCTTGGTCCGGAAGTGCTGGTTTCCCGAAGATGTCTCAGGGCGCAGGTGCTTTGGGCCGGGATTGACCGTCTTGAGTGGAGCAGGGGAAGGAGGAAGCGCGTACTCCCGAGCCTGGTTGAGCAACTGGTGAAACTCCACGCTGCATGCCGAGTGTGTCCTTGTCCAGGGAAAGTGACTGGTACTCAGGGCTAAGTTCCTTCTGTCTCTCATTCGTGGCGGAAAACGGGGTCTGAGGCTTTTGCATTGATCGGCGCTGTCACAGGCATGTATATGTCCGATGCTTTGCATGTGCCTTAGATATTTGCTTTTTTCTTCTCGCTCAGATTCTTTTTCTCTTATAGGAAAGTAACAATAAATTTTAAAGCATTGCTTGCCTGCTTTGAACAAGATGAGTAAACTATTCAAGGTTTACTATGGGATACAAGAATAGTGTGCAAATAACTACGTATATGGTAGAGCACATTGTAAAGGTCACAACATTCGTTGAAGTTTCAGGCAGGTAGAGGTAACACCTGCTTAAGAGAATCTTGCTATTTGAATTATCTTTTGCAGTGGAAAGGTTTTCTTTCACCCTTGGAGTTGCAGTGGGGAGGACAGTGTAATCAGAGAGTGTACTGCAAACTGGGGGCCTCTGGATCTTACATGTCCAGGGATCCAGACTAAGCATTAAATGACTGTTATGAAGAAAGGTGGAACAGGAAAGTAGATTGGAGCCTGTTGCATTTGGCTAATTTCAGTCACCTGCAAAAGCCATTTCAGTTCTTAACTCATTTGCAGCGTTCAGCCAACTTAAGCCTCACCCCCACCATGTTTAATAACAACTCTTTAACAATGAAAAAGGGAGCCTGTTGAGAGCATGAATTCTTCCCCCCTCCCTCCCTTCTCCCTGCAATTAATAGATGGTATAAGTAGCATCTATTATGTGATTTTTCATTCTTCTACACCTGGTTCTTGGGTACAGTTCCTACATTGCTGGATATACTTTCCTCTGGACGGATTTTAAGTTAAGGGCTGCTGGTAGTCCTAGACTTTTGCATGAAATTCCATTTGTGGAGAACATGAGGATTGGAGTTGGTCTCTGAGAATCCTCCTAGCAAGGAAGATGCAACATTTGTCGGTTGCCATAGCTTAGTGGTTCTCTTCCTCTCTCAAATCCAGATTCCCTTTGCTCATTCTCTCCTATTTATCAAATTATAGGGAGAAACTTCTATTAGATATATTCTGAAAAACCTTTCAATACTGTTTCAAAAACCTCTAATACTGTTTCTCCCTCTTGTGATAGATGCCAGGCAGATTTGGAAGGTGATTTGAAAGTGTGGCACTGTTGTGGCCAGAGCTTTGCTTTGGGCACCTTAATGTGGTAGTTGGGGCTAGAATGGATAAGAGACTTGAGATGACTTTGCATAATCAGACAAGATATAATGACAGTGTGATCTTCGATGGTGGCATTGGCTTAGGAAGAGAAAAACATGAACTGGGCATAGCAGCCAATTGAGAAGCAGGGAATAAAATCTAAAGTTGACCAGGAGACTTTCAGTTTGGAGAATGGGGGAGGCATTTGCAAAACTAAGGAAGTTTGAGCAAAGAACTATTCTAGAGAAGAAGATGAGGAAGTGTTTTGGAAATACTACGAAGTGCCAACAGGTAAAGATGTCCTTTGGACAGGCGGAGCCGTAAACATGAGAGTCACTTAAGTAGACTGGCCGGTTGATACTGAAGCAGTAGAGGAGACACCTAAGGAAAGAAGGGCACAGGGGACCCAGGCCGACCACATATAGAGGGGGTGGAAGAAGAATTAGAAACCAGCCTGCTGAGGAGAAGGAAGTGTCAGGAGGAAAACATCTATAGTGCAGCGTCACAGCCACTGAGGAAGGAAGGAGGGAAGGTCCAGGAAGAAAAAGGTTGTCATGGATTTTTAATATTAGGCCTGGTGTAGCAGAAAGAACTGAAAATTTAGAGCATCACTGTCCACTAAAAACATAATGTGAGCTACAAGAGTTAATTTTAAATTTTCTAATAAACAAATTTTTAAAGGTAGAGATAAAATTAATTTGAATTAACATATTTTATATAATTCAATACATCTCAAGTATTTTTATTTCAACATGTAATTAACATAAAAAGGTACTTGTCTGTCTTCCTCTCTAGATAGTAAGCTGTTTAACTAAGTAGAAGTATTAGCTGATTCAGTAGTGTTCCCCAGTACCTATCACAGTGTCTGGGTATGTAGAAGAAACCCAATAAATGTTGATTAAAGGGTATAATGTTTGGTTTTCACAGTGCCTAGTACAGTTTCTTAAGAGAGAATGCAAGCATTGCTGGATATATAATGAACAATTGACAAGTGAACTAGATGTGAGTAGTCATTTTTTTTTTTCATTAAAGATGTATCCTCACCATTTCCACAGTGAATGACTCAGGGTAATCGTATTTTTCATATAGAGTTATTGGAATTAAATGGTTTTTTGGGGGTGGGAGATTCTTTAGAATTACATAAATATTGATCATATAGTTCCATATCCATAATTCTGAAATCCAAAAGCTCCTAAAAAAACTGTAAGGCTTTTCATAATTCATTTCACAGCAAAAATCTAACCCGAATCAATGTAAATTAAGACTACTTACATGTTTCACACATATTTATTAATGTATTTGATTTTGTGTTCTAAGACCCAGAGAGGGCATATAAAACATATGGTATTTGCGTCATATTACTTTTATAAAATCCAATGTGGGGGGGATTAATTCTACACACATTTAGTCCTAAGGGTTTCACATAAAGGATTCTGGTTATGTTTTTGTTAATTTTCATTGTTGTCTGAGTCCATATAACCACTATTATTTAAAAACAACTGGATAACTATATAACAGATCTCGGAAACTCAGTGCCTTGGAGCAGGCAAGGCTCTGCCTCAAAGTATGGGTCTGTAGATCAGCTAGGGCAGTTTTGCTTTGCATGTCTTATTCCAGAGTCAGTGCTGAAAGGACTGTGGCTTGTGCCACAATCTGCTAAGATCTTGTTGTCCCAAGCAAGTCATAGGATTGTGCCCAAAGGCACAGGGTGGGTAGTACACTGCATCCACCTTGAGGCCAAAGCAATTCACAGAGCCAAGCCAACACTGCAGGAGAGGGCAGGTATGTTTCTCTCTCGGGGATGCTGGGGGGGTGGAGGGGGGTAGTGAATAATAGTCTGATCTACCACAGATGGTTCACAGAAGTAGAGTGGGATGGAAGGACGGGGAAAAATCAACAAATACGCTGTATTACACTCCTTGCTCTTTTTAGAGTCTACCGCTTTCGCAAAGTCTCTTTGTAGGGCTGGGGCAATTACTTGCTCCTGGTTTCTTAAAATTCACAGGAGTCTTTCCAGGATGTATTCCTACAATTTTAAATTAATTTGAAATTATTCTTATGAATTTTGGAGATTGGTTACATTTCTTGTTGGATGTGAGCTTTTACAAACAGAGGCTCTCTCAGCCCATCCATATAATGGGAACGGGTGCCAGCTGTCCAGGAAGAAGCCTTCAAAGTAGCGTTAAGGCCGACTAAATACTTTGTGGAATAAGAATAAATTACAAGCTCATTTGACACTTGACCACTTCTTAGCATTACGATACAAAGATGCTTGTAAAAAATATTTTCGGTGGTTTTCTACATGAAGGAGAAACTAGTCCAGTGGCTAGAGTCATTGAAACAAGCCACAAGCCCTTTGCTCTTCAGAAGATCGTGATAAAAAGTCTCCATGAAAATGTCTGTTTCTGTGAAGTACTAATTATATTTATATATATCTCTGAGAGTAAAGAAAAAATAGTATCAATAATTAAGTAAACATGCTGTACTGGCATGAAGTTTAGTTGTTACCTGGGATGTAGTAAAAGACAGAAATGTACTTATTTTTAAAATTTGTATTTATTGATTTACTTTACAGAGAGAGGAAGGACGAGAGGGGGAGAGAGAGGGAGAAACATTAATTTGTTGTTCCGCTTATTTTTGCATTCATCGGTTGATTCTTGTATGTGTCGTGACTGTGTTCAAACCCACAACCTTGGGGTATCGAGACAATGCTTTAACCAGCTGATCACCTGGCCAGGGCAGAAATGTGCTTGTCTGTTGGTGCTTCCTTAAATGGGATTTTTAGTACATTTATTTTGTGATTTTAAACATTGCTCCTGTGATACTTTTTTAAGTGCTGACAGCAGGTTCTCTGGTTAGGCTTTTCTTTCTATTCAGTATGTCTACGCTTCAGGATTATTTGTATTCTCTCATTTTTAGTTTCTTTGTATATAATAGAAATTGTAGTTGCCCATCAGAAAAGGATTTCTTTTTCCTTTATCTGATTGAGCAAGTGTCTTGAGGGAAAAGCTAATGGATGACAGTGAATCCAAGTATGCTTTGTCAGTCTCAGAAAATCTTTAGCTGGTGGTCAGAGAGAGAAAACACCAAAATCTACTTTTATCCCTCTTCCCACTCTCTCAGCAATCCAGGTCCCATGAAAGTTCTCACTCCCCAACAATTATCCTTTTTTGTTCTCAGGGCACTGCTAAGAATGTTATAGAGTCCAGTAGTGTCTTTTGCCATGCTGCCTGAACAGTGGGGTCATTGGCCTTCTCCACGGCGTCATCAATTGTTTTCAGCTGTTACTGGACCAGAGTCAAATCTGGCACGGCCTGTTCCTTTCTTCGTCCGGACAATGTGTGTTTGTTCACCAGGCCTGACTGAAGACCCGGTTTAACCCTGTTGCCTGCCTCCTCTTCCTACTGGGCTCCATGGAAAGAGCAGCTCTTCCAGGGAGGGTTGCCCTGTAGCATTTTGATCTTCAAAGCATCAGTGGAAGCCTGAGCTTTCTCTGGCTGAACTGGAAAAGACCTGGTTCTAGAACTGGTGTTACTTGCTCCATAATTGTACACTGGCAAATTCTTTTACCTTTCCTGAGCCTTAGTTTTTCACATAACTAAGTTTTCCACCGCAGTAAATGCGGTGGACGTGCCTTTGAAATAGTACTGGGATATGCTAAAGTGACTCCTGTACTGTTTGTTCTTGCAAGATTTGTCTGAGAAAGCTCTTGTATGATGATCAGTTTGTATGGTTTGTTCTGGTAGTTGAACAGCTCCTATAGCATAAGGCTAATATGGGAACTACTTAATATTAAAATGACCATATTCTTATTAACAGCTTATCTTACTGTTTTTCTTTCAGTAAATACTAGGACTGTATGTTAGGAATACTTTGGCACTTCAGTTTTTTATTTATAGTTACACCAGTTATTGAAGCATAAGATTTCATTTACTGCTACTTTTTCTTAAAGATCTCATCTACTTCTGAGTGCTAGTTTTACTATTAATACTCACTGTGCCTTAATGCTCATGGTTGTAAACTCCTGAAGGGGTGGGGGGAGAGTTTTACGTAGAGGCAACCTAGTGTAACATGTGAGCCTTGCTCACTGGATATGACCTTGGGCAAGTTAGTACACTTTTGTGTGCCACGTTATTTTCATCTGTAGAGTAGGTAAAGCAAACATAATTAATTAAATCTTCTCAGTCACTGTCTCTGAGTTTTGATATAAATAGCTAGCCAATGAACTGCTATGTAGTGAATGGATAATCACTTTTCCTCTTATTTTTATCTGTAAATGTAATGCACTTTATTTTTGCCTGCATTGCTCTTTCTTGCCCTTTGCTTCTTTCATTTGGTTAACACTATCTTATTGTTTTGTTTCTGAAGGATCATGTCAGAATATTAATGACAGATTTCTAAGGGTTTTTCTGTAATAGAGCCATACTTTAAATGATACAGTATAGTCTTCAGAGAAGTCAGTGGAGGTAATCAGAATGCATTCTGTGGCGTTTCTGGGTTAGCTGAGGTGGTGGGTGCTGTGCTAAATGTTTGTGGAAGGAAGGGAATGATGTGTGCCATTTGCTGATCATTCATGCTGCCTGAATGTTAAAATTTTCATTAGTCAACTTTTGAAAATCTAGAAGCATAGATCAGACCATTTACTTTGAATACTTAGAAAAATGTAACTGTTCTATTGGAATCCACCTCTCTTTGGGGTAAACTAGCATACATAGTGCCAAGTCTTAATTTTATCCATTTTAAAAGACAGGACCATCAGTATGAGTAACCTTAAGTGTAGGCTTACTCCCACAAAAATCTATTTAAAATTTTAATTGAGGTATATAGAAATGTGCACAAAGATCATGGGTGTATACAGCTCAGTGCATTTACACAGACTGAAACCCTGTGTAATTGGTACTGAGATCAAGAAATGAAACATTAACCAATCCACTCCAAAGCTTCCCATGTACCCCTTTGTGGTGAATAACCCTTATAAAAGTAACTATTGTCTCTTTATGTTTTACTTTATTTAAAAAAATTTACAATTATGTCTTATTTAGTTAATATTAATTTGCAATCCCCTGACCCCATGCCAGCTAACGATGGTCCAAAATCAGGGGAGGAAAAAGGTAGGCATGGTATAGATGAAAGTATGTAAGATGTAAGCGAGAGCATACCTTTGTTAAAATTTTGTCATGATTTGAGTGAGCCAAATACAGGTCACTAAGTTAATTTGAACTTGATAGCTATACTAGAAGAAAAAGTTACTTTAATGTGCTTTTTATGAAAAGTTGTAAGAAAAAAAGTAGAGAATTTAGAGGGTAGACGATCCTGAAAAGGGAACATGAAACAGGATGTTGACAAAATGCTGTAAGTACATGGTGGTGTTTTAGACGCTATATATGAATCAGATATACTGCCTAGGTGTGCAAAAAAAATTTTCTCTTTTATATTTTTGAAGGCTATGAAAAGAAAAGTTGAAGTCATAAAGAGTTGGCTGATGGAGATTAAGGTAGACAGGCAAGTGGGAATATGGCCCCCAGGAAGCTGAGCTCTGGGAGGCAGAGTGATATATGTAAATAGGGCTATGCTTGGATGCAAAGAGGGACCTGCAGCTGGGAGTCAGGAACCTTCGATTTTTGTCCTGGTCTGACCAGTTGTGTGATTCTTAACCACGTCACTGAACTTGGGTTTCTTTCTGTTTTTTAACAATATGTATGTTACCCATTCACCCTGCCTTGGGGCATTGTGGTAAGGATAAAATGAGATGAGATGATAAAAAGACTTGCAGAATTAAAAGCACTAAGCAGATAGTTGAATGGAGATATTAAAAGTTAGGTTTGATGGTCAGCATAGAAAAAGAGATATTGATAAGAACATTCTTTAAGATTATTCAGTTCCCTTTGCTCTGAATCTGAAATTGTTAAGTATCTTTGTAATTGAAAATATTTGGTTTCTCAAATAGGTCTACTCATTACCAGAGAGGTATCTTGAACTGATAAAAGTTTGTCTGTTGAAGGTCATGACAAAGTGATAAATTCATGTTTTACCGATTGGTCTTATAAGTATTTGGTGTGAATGAATTTACTAGGGTTTGATCAACTCTGAGTGACATTGTAAAATCCTATTTCAGACCTAATCCAGGAAGGAGTCTGCAAGTGACAGCAGCCTGTGAGGTCCTTAGAAAGCTTGGCCTGGAGGAGAACACATGAAAGAAAGGTTTGTTTCTGCTGAATGTAATTTATGAAAGTGTTTAAAAATAAAAGTATAATTGGAATGCACAAAGGATTGTTTTTTTCCTCCTTTTCAGAACCCCAAGAGGCTTTGTTTTCTGTGAAAAGGTATTTCTGTACAGTTGCTCCAATGACAGAGTTGCCTGCACCCTTGTCCTACTTCCAGAATGCACAGATGTCCGAGGACAACCACTTGAGCAGTACTGTACGTAGCCAGGTACAGTGTCAGCCTTTGTAACTGCCTTTGCCAGACTGTGGATTCAGTGATCACGCTCCCTCACCTCCAAAAGAGGCTGAGGAGGCGAAGTAACTTTCTCAACTTTACCAATTCACATATTTTCTGAACTTCAGCTGAGGGCAAGCATCGTACTCTTTGGTGCTGGGGACGACACAAGGCTGTGTGAGACACGGGTGATGTTCAGTTCACCTCTGGCTCAGACGTCACCACCTGCATTGAAGCCTCTCCAACTTCCTCAGCTGTTTATTATTTTACCTATCTTGATCTTACTCTTCTATAGGCTGAGTACATTTCCTTTACTCTTATTTTTTCTGCATCTAGCATAATTCCTGACAGTGCCCAGTAAACATTCACAATGATAAATGCAAGGCTAAGTATAGAAGTCCTAAGCGAGTTCAAAGAAGAGAATCAAGAATGGGTTGTAATCAGTGGCGTGGGATACAGAGACTCACCGGCTACACGCAGAGACATCAGATCTGCCTGCGACTGCTAGCTGATCATTCCAGGTTGAATTTGGTTTCCACAGAGGGCTTGTGAGATGGTTGGGCAGTTGGTAGAATTTTTAGAGGTAGAGCCAGAATGGGGGAAAATACAAGACCAACTATAAGCTATGCAGGGTACATGAGGGCTGGGGAACCAGATTTCCTCTACCCTTTCAACCTGGGGGCAGATCCCATGGTGGAAGATAGCAGGATCAGTAAGAAGAATTTTCTCACAGTTACTTTAAGAGGGAGGGACCCCCCCCATCGCCAAAAATGGAACTATCTTCTGGAGGGTGGGTCCCTTGTAATACAGGCTTCCCCTGCTAAGTGAGTGTTCTAGGAACCCATCTGTATCAGTGTACCAGCTGGCATTGTTGTGAGAGGCTGTGTTCGGCTTCAGTGAATTTATTTTGAAGACTCAATGCATTTGCCCATCTCATGATGAGTGATTTACGAGCACACCTGTCCACACCATGCTGCATGTTCAGCAGTTGTTGACCAAAACCGGCATGAATCCCGTGCCCCACCCTCCCTATTCACCCGATCTCACCCCCAGCAACTTTTATTTGTTTCCCTGATGAAAAAAGTCCTCAAAGGGAAACATTTTGCTCATGTGGAAGAGGTGAAACAAAAAAATCACTAGAAGCTCTAAAAGGCATCAGAAATCGATGAGCTCAAAAACTGTTGTCTCGATAGGTATATTGATTGCGTCAGTTGGGAAGTACTTTGAAGGTGACTGAAGTTTAAACATGTAAGAATAAATACACAATTTTTTATAAATAAATTATGTTTTTTTGAAGGGGGTCCCTCCTATAGTATGTCTGAAAGAGCATTGACTCCTTTGTGGGCTGGCGTGTGCTTGTCACTTAAAGCACTCACAAAGGTTGGAAGACTACCAGGCAAATCTGCAGAGGGTCAGTCCATGGAACAAGCAGTGAACTAGAGCACTACTCCACACTCTGAAGATTTGGAATTCCAGCTGAGGCTCAGATGGGAGGATGGCTTTACAAAGTAGACTTTGAGGGATGCGTAGGATTAGAATAGAGCGAGCTGGGAGGTCATCACTGAGAGACGAAATAACACTAGTAGAGGAGGAATTTTCCTTAAATATAAATTGACCACATCCAGAGATCATGCCAGCAGAGGCAGATCACACGGTATTACTAGAACATTCTTAAGGAGAGGGACTTTGCACCTTGCCCCAGTACTGGGTTCCTAAAGAGGTGTGGCAGACTGACTGTGTGGCAGCGCGTTTGTTCCTCTGATGTGCGCCAGCAGCTTCGTGTGCTCTTTTTTGCTGTTCCCTAGGAAAAGCCTTTTGAGAAGTTAAGATGGGGCTGGATTGTGATGTTCTGTGGATACAGGATGTGAATGTTTGGATGCTGCAGACTGTACTCATTTGTAAGCTTCAGATGAGGAGAGAGAGAGAGGAAGCAGCAGAAGTCAAGTGTCTGGGCACCTTTTCCTTACCCAGAGGAGCTCCTGTTTTACATATTTATCCCTTGAACAAAAGATTCCATAACCTAAAAGTTTTGGAAAAAACACAGTTATGTGTCACTCGTTTGACACAAACCCTTCAAGGGCATCTCATCTCAGAACAAAATCTGGTCCTGAGGTTTTAATCTCCCCCACCCACAATCCCTTCCTCTCTCCTACTCTCTTACCACCCTCTCACCACCCTCTCCCTCCCTCACTGCTTCCTCAGTTCTGCCTCTGAGCCCTGGGTTATTCTCCCGCTCTTCTCAGGTGGCTCCTCTCACTTTCTTCAGGTTACCTCATGAGTCACCTTATCAGTGAGGCCTTGCCCTGCTTGACTCCCCCTCCCTGTCACCTGGCACTCTGTACCCTTATGCTGTTTTTTGGGATGTAGCTCTGACCGGTATTTCTAGCATACTGTTAACTTGAGGATTTTGTTTTCCTAACCCTCACCCCTCAAGCTGCTTGAGGCAGGGTACGTGATCTTTGCTCACGCCTGTCTCCGCAGCTTCAAGAGCAGTGCGTGGTACTCAGTGAGCTCTCCGTTAATGTAGTAGTATTTATATCCCTCACGTTGGGGTTTTGTGGACTTTTATGGTATTATTTTTATGCCTTTCTTTACATCTTAGTGACAAAAACAAAATATCCCCTTGAAAGAAAGGGTGCTCTAGAGGAGGTACAGGGGACGAAGGATTGTTATTGATAACTACATATGTTCACAGTTTAGTTTTAGCGTGTCTTCCAGCTAATGTTTTCAGTGGTGCCTTCCTGGTCTGTTAGGCACCACTGTCTAGATTATCAGGCCTGATTTATTTGTTTCATTTCATCTCTGCTGTTGATAATGTGAAGTCAAATAAGTTTTTGTTTTGTTTATCTCCTTAAAAATGCCTTCTATAACTTACAAAGACCTTCTGTACGCATTCAAATACTTTCTAGTTATCATGGGGTAGGTATTATTCCCATTTTACAGTTTAAATTCTTCTCCAAGATCACAGAAAATTAAATGACAGACGTGGAACTTAAAACTGTTTTCTAATTTAAGACATGTTCTAGTGGGGGGTTTTTTGTTTTGTTTTTTCTTTTTGTGCTTCAGATTGTCTCTACCTCCGAAAAATGTAATAATGAAAGGGTACATTGTATGAAAAAAAATCCTGAAGAAGAAAAATACAAGTCTATTCATTATTGCACTGATGTAATTTTTTAAAGCCAAAGAAAGAGGAAAAGAATCTTAGTGTTTTAGCTATAAAGAAGCTATTGTATAAGTATATGCTTTAGTTGTTTATGGAAAAATGGGGGTAGGCCCAAATTTAAATTGGACATAGATAACTGTTTTTGTGGATTAAGTGAATGAAGCTCTTTTATTTCTCCTTTTGGATAGTGGGTTTGCTAAATACAAGAAGATTATCTGGCCTTTTTTCTATAGTTTGTGATCTATCATACTCCTTTGGTTTACTTTTACTATGCCTGTTAAAATAATTTGTAAGATTTTATTTTTCTGATGCAAAATTTTTATGGATAGAGCTCTTTTTCTAGACTTGTTATAATTCTTTGCCAGAAGTCAGTTTCCATTTCATTTCTATTGACATTACAGGAATATAGTACAACTAGAGGAAATTGAAAATATAAACTTCAGAATAGTGAAAATGTGTATTTTGATTTGGTATAGACTCACATCATTTATGTGGATTAGCTGAGAACTTTGTTTTCTTAAGATGTGAAAAGGTGAATTTTACTTAAGTCTAAAATTCATTTACATTGTATTGTTAGAGCAGTGATTTTCAAACCTTGGTGTGCATTGGACTCCCCTGGAAGAACTGTTAATACAAATTCTCTGGCCCCAAACCCAGAGTTCCTGATATTGTAGGTATGGGATGGTGCCAGAGAATTTGCATTTCTAACCAATTCCCAGATCTTGCCAATTCTTGTGATGCAGGGACCATAGATTAAGAACCACTATATTGAGTAAAGAAATAAAAGGAGTGATATCAGAGAAAAACTATAAGATATATAAACTGAATACTCAGTATTTTTATTCGTATTATTCTGACCCAAACTTCCTAGTCCTTAAGGAAATTAATTGTCAATACCTTTTTGATTTAGAATAGAGAAAATCATTTCTTTGTTAACTAAAAAGAAGCCTTCAAATAATCCAAGGAATGATCAATAATGATTCTCTATATAAAGCAATTGTTGAAGAACATATATAACCCATTATTTTCAGTTGCTAAATCACAATATTAAAATGGCCTTGCCCTGGCCAGTGTGGCTCAATTGGTTGGATCATTGTCCCGTAAGCCAAAAGGTTTCAAGTTTGATTCCCAGTTAGGGCACATTCCTAGGTTGCAGATTTGTTCCCCAGTTGAGGCGTGTGTAAGAGGCAATCGATTGATGTCTCTCTCACAACAATGTTTCTCTCTCTCTCTCTTCCTCCCTTCCCCTGTCTCTAAAATCAATAAGCATGTCCTTGGTGAGGATCAAAAAAAGATGTGTCTGATCTTTATAAATGAAGTCATCTGCAGTATATCTTCTAAATTCAAAACCTTAAATGCAAAGAACTTGATTAAGTTGTTAGGAAATCATAGATTAACAGAACTAACTCATTTTCTAGATGATGGTGGGTCACTTTCTTCAAGTGTGAGAAATCCTGTACAGTTAAACAGAAAGCCAGCCTATAATCTATTTAAAGTGGTATTTAAGTACTTGGGACCTTGAGGGGGGAGAAAAATGAAAGGAGTGATCTAAATTTAAACTAAATTGGGTTCATAGGTCCAGTTAGCCTTTGACAGTGTTATTGTACTGTTTATAGTAATGAATTTGTTTTCCTGGTTATGTCAGTGAGGTAAGGAGAAAAATAACTTAAAATCGTGGTGACTTCCAGAGGAAAATGCTTGCTTTGTATGAGAGTAAAGTCAGAAATCTTTGGCACCCATTTTAACAGTTTGTTTAAGGGGGAAAAAAAACCCCTCTAGGTTCAAGCCTAACACAACAGTGCCATAAATGTGAAATATTATCTCTAGCCAGTTAATGTTCACTGTTCAGGGCAGTGACAGTCTTCCTTGATGGTGGGGCAATGGTGAAAGCTCCAGCGCCAGGAACGTGGGAAGCGTGGGCAGGTGCTGGATGGGGTTTTGTGTGCTGTTGGAAACATATTGCCTATGATTAGTAGTTTCAAGTTTTCCACATAACTTGCCAGTTCTTCAGTTAAGCCACTCTTCTAGTTTTTTGTACACTGCAGGCTTAGGAACCTCACATTTCTAATTGTAGAAATCCAAACAATGCCCATTAAGTCTTACAGGATTGCAACTTTTTCTCATAAATTTATAAAAAAGTATCCATTTTAAGTAAGTAAATACTATGCGACTGTTAATATAGCAACATAATGGACTATATGATAACTCTTTAGGCACGATATCTTATTATGTGGGAATGTATGCGTGAAATAATAGATGCACTATTTGTGAGCATTCATTGTAACTATGTACATTATAACTATGCTGAAAAACATGGCAATTTGTGGACCTGTACTTGCATCATGTTCTAAAGTAAATGGAAGGGAGAAAATTTAAATGAAGCCTCTGACTCAATGGTGCAGGAGCTCTGTGGAATCCAGCTTCATAAGAACTCACTTTTCACATACCACTTCCTGTGGGACCCCACCCTACGTGAACTTACAACATTTACATAGTGAGCAATCCTTCCCTCTGGCACTGAAATGAAATCGTTTATAATGGCTGCACAACTTTTTTCTGAACCTTAAAAATAGCCTTTAATGGTACAACTGTGGAGGCACTAAAAAGATCAGTGGTTGCACGGTAGAGGGGGAAGGGAGGGATAAGTAGGCAGAGAACAGAGGAACTTCAGGACAGGGAAACTATTCTATATGGTACTATGATGTTACGCATTTTTCAAAACCCGTAGAAGGTGCAACACCAATAGTGAACCCATGGAGCTTCATTATACACTTCTGACAGCATTTCTTTTAACTTCTCCCATAATAAAAAGTTTTTTAAAATAGCCTTAAAAATAATGCTAAGTCATCATTCTGTCAATCCCTTTTATCAATTTTATTTTTTGTGGATTTAAAAAGAATTTTGATTGCTTCTCAACCTTTTGGCTAAGATCAAGTGTAGTATCTGTTCTTATCAGTTTAAAAATTACTTTTGGTGACGTATCTAAGAAATTGTTGCCTAACTTAGGCTCTCAAAAATTTTTCCCTACATTTTCTTCTGGAAACTTTATAGTTTAAGGTTTTGCATTTAGGTCTGTTTAGTGAGTGTGATTTTTTGTGTACGGTATGAGATATGGATTGAAGTTCATTTTTCTTCATCTGGATATCCAGCTGTTTCATCATCATTGTTGAAAAGGCTGTCCTTTCTCCACTACACTGCCTTTGCACCTTTGGCAAATTCAGTTTTCCATGTACGTGTCAGTCTGTTCCTGGGCTCTCTGTTCTGTTCTATTGGTTTATTCCTCTGTCTTTGTGCTAGTACTATATTTCATGATTACTATAACTATATAACAAGCCTTGAAATCAAGTCATGTTAGTCTTCCAACTTTCAAAGCTGTTTTGGATATCTTAGTACTTTGTATTTCCAAATGAATTTTACAACGTTTCTACAAAAAAGCCTAATTTTTAAAAAAGATTTTATTTAATTTTAGAGAGGAAAGGAGGGAGAGAAACATCATTGTATGGTTGTCCCTTGCATGCCCCGCACTGGGGACCTGGCCCGCAACCCAGGCATGTGCCCAGACTGGGAATGGAACCGGCAAATGCTTTAGTTTATAGGCCGGCACTCAACCCATTGACCCACACCAGCCAGGCGAAAGTCTGCTAGTTTGGATTGAGGTTGAATTGAATCTATAGATCATTTTGGGGGGTGGGGTGAGGTGGAGTGGTAAAACTGAAACCTTAATAACACTGAGTCAATCCATGAACAATGTATTATTTCCACATTTATTTGGGTCTTCTTTGAAAAAAATTTTTTTAATTGTGGTAAATAATATATAACATTTAAAATTTACCATCTTATCCATTTTTAAGTGTGCAGTTCAGTAGTATTAACTATATTCGCATTGTGGCGAAACAGATCTTGAGAACTTTTTCAACTTGCAAAACTGACACTGTGTCCCACTGAACAGCTTCCCGTTTTCCCTTCCTCCACCGACCCTTGCAACCAGTTAGACTTTCTGTGGTTTTTAAAAAAATTGTATTTGAGTTGGACTACTTTAGATACTTTATATAAGTAGAATCACACAGTATTTGTCTTTTTTGGACCTGCGTATTGCACTTAGTGTACTGTCCTTAAGATTCCTTCGTGTTTTAGTATGTAACAAGATTTCCTTCTCTTTTAAGGTTGAATAATGTTCCATTGTTCATGTATACCACATTTTCTTTATCAGTTTGTTGATGGACATCTGAGTTGCTTTTTTCCTCCTGGCTCTTGTGAATAATAATGCTGCAGTGATCACAGGAATGCAGATACCTCTTCGAGACACTGATTTCAGTTTTTTTGATACATACCAGAAGTGGGGTTGCAGGATCATATGATAATTCTTTTTTTAGCGTTTTGAGGAATGCCACACTGTTTTTTATAGCAGCCACACCATGTTGTAGTCGTAACAGCAGTGCACAAGGGCTCCAATTTTTCTGCATCCTTGCTAATGCTAATTGTTTTTTTGGTGTTTGATAATAGCCATCCTTATGGGCGGAAGAGGGTATCTCGTTGCAGTTGGAGTTGCATTTCTGTAATGATTAGTAATGTTGAACTCTTTTCATGTGCTTTTTGGCCATTTGTGTGTATTCTTTAGAGAAATGTCTACATAAGTTCTTTGCTCATTTTAAAGATTTTGTTTATTTATTTTTTAGCGAGAAGGGGAAGGGAGGAGAAAAAGAGGGAGAGAAACATCAATGTGCAAGAGATATGTCGATCAGTTGCCTCTCTCATTCCCCCAACTGGGGGGCCTGTCCCAGCCCGGGAATGTGCCCTGACTGGGAATCAACTGGGCCACACCAGCCAGGGCCCTTTGCTTATTTTAAAACTAGGTTGGTTTTTTGTTGTTGAGTTGTAGAAGTTCTTTCTGTATTCTGGATATTAACCCCTTATCAGGTACATAATATGCAAATATTTTTTTTCCCATTCCATGGTTGACTTTTCACTCTGTTGATTGTTTCTTTGATGTACAGAGGTTTCGAAGTTTGATATTGTCTCATATGTCTGTTTTTACTTATGTTCTTTAATTTTCCTTAGCAGTAGTTTTCAGTGTATGGGTATATTTGGGATTCCCCAAGATCATGCTCATGTTCAATGATTAGCTAGAAGGATTCACAAAACTCAGGAAAGCTGTTATACTCACTGTTCCAGTTTATTACAGTGGAAGCATACAGATTAAAATTAGCAACAGAAAAAGGCATACAGAGCAGGGGCCAGGCACAAGCTTCTAGCTGTCCTCTCCCAGTGGAGTCATGGGAACAGTGCAATTGTGTGACAGTGTGCATGGAGTATTGCCGACCAGGGAAGTGCACTTGAGCCTTGGTGTCCAGAAGTTTTACCGGAGGTTGGTCATGTAAACATGGCTGACCGTAATTCTGCGGCCCCTCCCGAAGTCGAGCAGATACCATGTAGTCCAAGACCTCCACATTGTTGACAATGGGGCCCAAGGCCTTGTGGAAACAGAAACACTTTTAATAGACAGGCTGTTCCAAGGGCTTAGAGGTTACCTTCCAGGAACAAGGCCAGATCTTTGTCATGTGCAGGGTTTGGACCCTCCTGACCTGCTGAGTTAATCCTTTATTATACAGCGTCACTTCCTTTTACACCTTCTTGTCCTTCACGTCTCAGCTCAAGTGTCACTTCCTCGGAAAGAATCCCATATATTCTTTATTACATCACTCTGCTCTAGTACTATCCCACTTCGTTAATTATCTTGTTTACTATCTGCCTCCCTCGGCTTGAAATCAGTTCATGGGAGCAAAAACCTCAACTGTCTCATCAACTGCTGTATTGTTGGCACCTAGTACATAGCTGGCATTCACTGATTCTTAGTAAATATGAATTATATCTAGAAACAAAAAAAGTTCCATCAGCCAAACTGAAAATGGCAAAGGAATGAATACTGAGTTCATAGAAATATGCTTCTTTTGCCTAATAGTAAGAGAAATAGATGTTAAAATTACATGGAGATCCCATATTTCACCTGTCAGACTGGTAAAAATTCAAGCATTTCATAGCTTCTTGTTTTGATAGGGCTTGTTGAAATAGGCACTCTTCTGTGTTGCTGAATCGTTAAACTAGTACAACCCATAAGAAGGGTGATTTGGCAATATATGTCAGTATCTCAACTGCATGTGTACTTTGACCCAGCAATTTTCCTTCGGGGAATTTATCCTACAAATATGCCTCCACACATGTATAACTTAATAGGGGGCAGTCCAATCACGGTAGTGTTTGTAATGGCAAGAAGTTCAAAGCAAGTTAAATGTCAGCCATTAGGGAATTGGCCTAATTAATGGAACATCATACTCTGGCTGTATGGCTGATAAAAAAAAATTTAAGAAGAAGGATAGGTTTTGTGTACTGATGTATTTAAAAAATCTTTAAGATACACAGTTAAGCAAAGGAAGCAAAGTGCAGGATGGTGCATCTGTTGTGCAAAGGGGAATGAGAATACGTTTGTATTTGCTCATATGAAGAAATGGATAGAAGTGGCAGAGAACAGTGACAATGGTAACCTGGAAGATTAGAAAGCTAAGTAGATAGTTAAGTGAGAGCCTTTTTACTGTTCACCATTTTTATGCTCAGATTTTAGAACCATGTGAATGTTTTACCTGTTTAAATAAATAAATTGTGCCCTGGCCAGTGTGACTCACTTGGTTGGAGCCTCATTCCATGGACCAAATGGACCAGAGGGTCGTTTGATTCCTAGTCGGGGCACAAGCCTAGGTTGCAGGTTCTGTTCCCAGTCAGGGTTCATGCCCAAGGCCACCAGTCAATGTTTCTCTCTCATATCAGTGTTTCTCTTCCTCTATCTCTCCCTCCCTTCCCCTCTCTCTAAAGTCAGTGGGCATGTCCACGAATGAGGATAAATAAGTAAATAAATAAATTTTAAAAAGACATTAAAACATAGTTTTAAAAAATAGTATCCACCCCTGGCTGGTGTGGCTCAGTGGATTGAGCACCAGCCTGCAAACTGTGAAGGGTCACAGGTTCAATTCCCAGTCAGGGTCCATGCCTGGGTTGCAGGCCAGTGTTTAAAAAAAAAAAGTATCCAAAGTACTATAAAGAGGAAGAGTGTGTGTGTGTGTGTGTGTGTGTGTGTGTGTGTGTGAGAGAGAGAGAGAGAGAGAGAGAGAGAGAGAGAGAGAGAGAGAGAGAGAGAGAGAGAAAGAGAAAGAAACAGTGCTCTAGTTTCCCACATTAGCTTCAGAGGTGGGACAGGGTGGGGTCAGCTAATGTTCCTTACAAACCAGAACAGCCAGTTGAGTAATGTCATTGAGCATGTTATGATTGCCTCTTTCATGCTAGACTTACTCATTTAAATCTTTTGTGTAGCCTGATGGGACAGCTGTATGCCATAGAAAGAATACACATTTTGAAGTAAGGAACTTGGATTTGACTCTTGCCTCTGCTGTTTTCTGGTGTGAAGTTTTGGACAAGTTCTTACCAACACCTCTCAACATTTGAAAAGAATGATTGAGATATAGGACAGTGCTTTGTAAGTTGGCAAATACCGAATAAGAGAGTTATTATTGCTTGCATTTTAGTTTACTTTGAGCATTAATTGGCACATCAAGTTGGTCATAATTGTGCTGCTGAACATTAGTCACAAACATAACACCCTCAGCACATGGCTTAGAAAATTGAAGTGTGACTTCCCTCCACTCGCTTGCCCTGCTGCTGTCTGTCACACCATGTCTCTGCCCTCCAGATCCCCCTTCCTCTTAACCATTGCTCTCCTCCTGAACTTTGGCCACTCCAGTGTCTTGTATTCAGCAAAAATTATCTTTTCTGCTAAGTGGTATATATATTTCTTCTACCTTACGTGCTTTGGAATTATTTCCTTTACATTCCTCGTAGAGTTTGAGTCTTCGTAAATATTTTCTCCATGAATTCAGAGAGTGACTTCTTGACCTCCAGGGTGAGGTGGAGGGCTGCAGTGCTTTATAAGGCCGACTCCTTTCTCTTCTTCCCCTCCTTTGTCCCCTGTGCTATTCCATCAGTTACCATCTCCCTGTCTTGTGTTGTCAGTGTTTTCCTGAACCCTAACTCTATACTTTGACCTGACAAGTATGCTCAAGTCTCTAGCATCCCTAAAATAATTATTTCAAATTTAAATCTTTTCTGTTGTCATATTTTTTCCACCAAAGAATTATTGCCTTTAATTTCTCAAGTTTCATTCATTCCTCAGTCTGTTGTGATTTATGATCTGATTTCCCTCTTCACCCTTTTACTTGTATGAAGAGGTTGGTGGACTTCCCTCTGCCAAATTCAGTGACTTTTTGGCTCTCATTCTGTCTGACTGTTGATGACACATTTTTGAAATGTGCTCTGCCTTTGGCTTGATATACTTGGATTTCTGGATTTTCTTCCCTCTCCCCCTAATCTCGTTTGCTGGTTTTTCTCCTATCATCTGCTGCTTAAGCTTAGAGGTTACCCATACTTTTTCCTTGTTTGTCATCTGTCATCTCATTAGTTTTCCTTCCACAGTCGGTGTATTGCATTCATGACCAACAAGTTCATACCGTTCCTGTTTTCCATCTATACTCTCTCTCTGAGATTTCATCCACTTCCATAGCTATAGAAACTAATGACTTCCCCCAGCTCTCTTCTGCGCTTGAAATTCTTACTAGCTGCCTTTGGACTTTCTTGCCTGGTTGCAGGTACTTTGCATTTTCCTATCTCCCGAACTGAAACATCTCTTCTTTCCTCCAGCGTGCTCATCTCCTGTTTTCCTGCTCTCTATCAGTGTCAGCACCACCTTCCTAGTCTCTCATTCTGAAAACCTCCAGAGTCATCCTTGCCTCCTTCCTGACCATTCACAAAGCCCTGTCACTTAGGCTTCTGAAATATGCCTTACATCTCCTGTTTTCCATCCTCACTCCATCAAGTTTCTCACAAATGAAACATAATCTGATGTGCCTGTTCCTCAGGCTTGACATTTTTTAATGACTTTCTATTGCCTACAGAACAAAGTCTAAGTCCCTTGTTCTCTCAGCGACAGGAAGGTCCTTTACAACCTGTTCCTAACCTCCTTCCCTTCCACCAGCCCTGACAGCCCTGTCTGCCAGCCCCCTCAGGCGTAGTCACAGGTTTGCTCCATGTCACTTGCACATGTCTGTGCCACAGGTCATGTTGTCTCTGCCTGGAGCCCATTTCCCTTACAGTTACTCTAGAAGGTTCTGCTCAAGAAGTATATCTTTTATGTTGCCTCTCTTGACCACACAAAATTGTAGTCTTGTAGCACTTTGTTGATGTCTCCAATATATTTATTCTATATTAAAACTAACTTATGAACTTCTTCTTTTTTTAATTTTATTTATTTATTTTTAGAGACAGGGGAAGGGAGGGAGAAGGAGAGGGAGAGATACATGGATGTGTGAGAGAGACATCGATCAGTTGCCTCTCACACATGCCCCAACCAGGGACTGGACTGCAACGCAGGCATGTGCCCTGAGTGGGAATCAAACTGGTGACCTTTTGCTTTGTTGGATGATGCTCAAGCAACTGAGCCACACCAGTCAGGATTAATTTATGAACTTCTTAAAGATGCATCTAGACTGTATTATTTTTTGTATTGCCACAGAAGAGTACCTGGAATATAGAATTTTGATAATTACTGTGGGGTGAATACATTCAAAATAAAAGAGAACTCAGCTCACAGTCTTCAGAGCTCTCGTCTTGTCTTGTGAACCGAAAATTGACGTGGTGAAGAACTTGATTTCTGTGGTCAGGCACACCTGGGTTCAAACCCCCTCAGTAACACTAGCTGTTGCCGTTTCCTTACCTGTAAAGTGGTAATGATGGGGTGTCCATGAGAATTCAGCATAAAGCACATGTCAGTCCTTGGTACACTGTAATAACTTTTTTTAAAAAAGATTTATTTATTTATTTATTTATTTATTTATTTATTTATTTTTAGGGAGAGGGTAAGGGAGGGAGAAAGAAAGGGAGGGAAACATCAGTGTGTGGTTGCCTCTCATGCACCCCAACTGGGGACCTGGCCTGCAACCCAGGCATGTGCCCTGACTGGGAATCCAACCGGTGACCCTTTGGTTCGCAGGCTGGCACTCAATCCACTGAGCCACACCAGCCAGGGCCATTGTAATAACTTCAAGCTATTATTAAGTGTGTAATGTACTTTTAATGAATAATATTAATACTTTATAGTAATATTCTGAGTTACATCTGTAGCCAAAAACGAGGTATAAGAATAGCCCGTTCTCACATGATCTTCACATGATCTTCCTAAGAGAACCCTTTCTTAACCATGCTGATGACGTCTTCCCAGCATCAGTGACTGTCAACCTGTTCTGTTGCCAGTGAGGAGGAAGAGGGGTACCTGATGCCCTTCCCGTTATCTGTTATTGTTATTGTTGTTTGTGCTCTTAGGGTTTATTTTACCCTTTCCAAACACTGAGTTTTAGATAGGAACAGTGACACCAAAAAGGAAATTGAATTTGAAGAATAGGAAAGAAGAAACTCAGGATGAGGATAAAGGTAATAATGTGGTGTGTGGATTAAGAGTCTGAGGAAAGTAGAATCTAAGAAGGGTTCTCCTTCCATCCCATCATTCATCAAGTGTTATTGTCTGCTGACTGCATACAGGGTGCAGTGGGAATGGGGCAGGGTTATCGTAACTGTTTAAGGCCTAATTCTCACTGTAAAGATTTTTTTAATTGAAAACTTGAGATCATTGTAGATTTAAGTGCAGTTGTAAGAAATAATTACAAAGAGATCCCTTGTACATCACTGCAGGATTTTAAATCTTATTAGTAATGAAAGGAAGATAGTTCTTGTGTAACTGGTATAAAACCACAGGTAGAAAGCACGTCATGACTTTGGAAAAGCTCAGATTACTCTGCTTGAAGCTGCAGCAGATCAAGTTTTCAGGCACATGTCAGTTTTAAGCCAAATCTGAAAGGATGGGTGTAATTATATTAGGTTGGGGATGGCAGGAGAGACCCAGGGGAAACTGAGGGTCTGCGTTCCTACAGTGAATTTGGTAAATAATCTAGACTTCTTACCTGCACGCTTACTATAAATCGGTTCTTTCTTACCTCCAATTTTTAGAATTCAAGTAATGATGAGTCTAGTGTTAACCCCAGATTGTTACATTTTACGTTTTTGATATAGAATAGCTTGATTCTACTAAGAGTCTGACTTACTGACAAAGTTTTTCTTGTGCTTTTAGAATGACGGTAAAGACCGGCATGAGCACGGCAGCGAAAGGCGGAGGCGGGGCAACCCTGAGCCGTTGTCTAATGGAGGACCCCAGGGTAACGCACTGCAGGTGGTGGAACAAGATGAAGAAGAAGATGAGGAGCTGACACTGAAATATGGCGCCAAACATGTGATCATGCTCTTTGTCCCCGTGACTCTCTGTATGGTGGTAGTGGTGGCTACCATCAAATCAGTCAGCTTTTATACCCGGAATGATGGGCAGTTGTATGTATGAGTGTTTTGTTTTATTATTCTCAAGGCCAGTGTAGCTTTCCTTTACAGCATGTCATCATTACCTTGAAGGCCTCTGCACTGAAGGGCCGTGAAGGCTAGAGCATTCTTCTAGCCAGAGCAGTTGAGAGTGAGGGGTTATGTATTACTTGATGCTTTGAGTAGAGAGAGTGAAAGCTATAGAATTGTATTTCTTGTGTGGTGTCACTAAGATAGGGCTGAATTTATTTGTAATTGAGCAGGTAAAAGCCTTGAATGGTAACCTTTCCCATCTCAGAGCCTTTAGGCCTATTGTTCTTTGCTTGGAATGTTCTTTTCTTTTCTAATTTAGGTGGACTAATTCCTATCATCCTTCTCATCTTGACTTAAATGTTAAGGCCAAAGATAACTTCTCTGATCCTCCTAACAAAATTAGGTACTTTCTGGTATTCTTTCTCATAGCAACTTGTTCTTTTTCACTTGTAACAATATGCAAATGTATGTTAATTCACCTTATTTACTTAATACCTGATTTCCTTCTGTGCTGCATGTCTTATCAGAGCACTTTGCTTCCAGGATGAGGTATGTAATAAATGCTCAGTGAAGAGTTGTTAAATGAAAGGATAAAGGTTAATGCAAGCTGGCACTAGACTCTTGGGGAACTGTCACGTAGATTCTCTGGTGCTATTGTTGTCAGTCCTTTGCCACCAAGAAAAATGCCCTAATTCATGGGTCACCCAGTTCTGTCTTTAGGGCTCTAGCAGGGCTCAAACAAATTTTAAATGGATTTTAGAATTTGAAAGTGGCAAGCGGCTGAAACACTGCGTGGGATTCTGAAAGCCAAGCTAGTAATCTTCGGAAGAAAGACTGAGACAGTGAGTGACAGACAGACAGACAGTGGCGATAATAGCCAGAAGGGATTGAGGGATATTCTCTGTGTAAGTTAGAGTTAGTTTGACTACATATTGTAGAACAGGGGTTAGCAAGCCATAGCCCACAGGTCAGATCTGCCTGTCACCTATTTTTGTAAATAAAGCTTTATTGTAATACAGACATGTCCATTCTGTTATATATTGTCTCTGCTGCTTTTATGCAGCACTGGCAGAGTTGAGTGGTTGCAACAGAGAGCATATCACCCACAAAACTTAAAATATTTACTCTTTAGTTCTTTACAGAAAGTTTGCTGACCCCATCACTAAAATCAAAACAACTGGTTTAAATGGTACAGATGTTTAATCTCTCACCCACAGTGTAGTGCAGAGGTAGTCAGTCCAGATTGATAGAGTAGCTTCACATTCATCAAGGACTCAGGCTCCTCCTTCTTCCTTAGCTTCTATATCCCAGATTATTATGGGTGCTGAAGCCCTAGCCTTTGTTGAGACAGCAGGAAGCAGGAAGGAGTAGGGGACAAAAAGACCATAAGACATATCTCTCAGCAGAATTAACTCCTTTTTTAGGAGTTTTACCCAATACATTTGCTTATACGTAACTTGTTAGTCGTTGCTTAGTCTACTGGCCACACCTGACTGTAATGGAGTCAGAAACTAAGTATGTTAGTAAGGGGAAGGTAGATGGGTGACATCATCTCTAGACAACACCAGTTGTAGTCACCCTGAAGTTGAAAGAGAATAATTATAAGCCATATTACCATCCTTTGACAATCTTAGCCTAGGTAGTTTCCCTGGCAGATTCTGGTTCTTTCGCAAATCGCTGCTAAACTGTGCAAAAAGAATATTCAGTGAGGTAATTATTTCAGTATATAGTATCCACTAGGTGGAGCCAGTTGTCTGGCTCACAACCCTCCATATTTTAGAAAGGTACTCTTATTTTGAAGCACTTATTGTAGGGGTCTAATAGCTGTCTTCTTGGGTTAAAAATTCTTGGCTAGAGTGATGAGATGGACAGAAGTGACATAAGATATTAGTTGAATCAAGGAAACAAAACTTGTGTTGGAGAGAGTATATGGTTTGGGGTGTCCATTCATTAACACTTACCGGAGCTTTTGCATTTTGTTCCATTATAGGATTTATACTCCATTCACAGAAGACACCGAGACTGTGGGCCAGAGAGCCCTGCACTCGATCCTGAATGCTGCCATCATGATCAGTGTCATTGTTGTCATGACCATTCTCCTGGTGGCTCTGTACAAATATAGGTGCTACAAGGTGAGTGAGCACGAGGGGCAGAGCTTTACCTTCCGCCATGTTCTTCTTGTTAAGATTTTATTTATTTATTCATTTTAAAGATTTTATTCATTTATTTTTAGAGAGGGGAAGGGAGGGAGAAAGAGAGGCAGAGAAACATCAGTGTGCTCTTGGCACATTCCAACCAGAGACCTGGCCTGCAACCCAGGCATGTGCCCTGACTGGGAATCAAACCAGGAGCCTTGCAGTTTGTGAGACAATGCTCAACCCACTGAGCTACACCAGCCAGGGCTCCACCTTGTTCTCTCTATGATTGGGTTTTTCTATCATATACCTTACTTGGTATAGTAAAGAAAAAACTCTTATATTCTAGAACTAAGTTAATTTTTAGTTTTTCCCCCTCATTGTGGAATATTTGAAAAGCACAAAATGGTATAAATGGAAAACAAATGTTTTCATATCACAATCTGAATGGGTTTAACATTTTGATTTGTGGTATATGTATGACATTCCAGAGAGATACATCCTGAGACCTTTGGGATTCCATCATTCACAAATAGTGTTACGGGATATAATTGTCCCCATAAAATATAAATTTAAAAATTCATATTTTCATACTTGAGCACAAAACAATAAAGCCACCTTCAGATGCTGGTTTAAGTTCATTGGTGATTAGGTCTATTTCTGCTTCTAAATTGGTGACCATCCACTTCCTCACCGCATCTCCTGTAGTAGCACTAATTCTTTCCTTGGGAAACATGGCAGGGGAGGTTGTGTGGGAAAGACACAGGCCAACTTTCCCAGCTTCTGCTCCCTGCTGCTCCCTAGCTCACTCTCTAGCTAAGTGGCTTACTACTGAATTTCAGCCACCTGACACATATTTCAGGTTTGTGCCTCAAAAAAAAAAAGACCAATTATTGTAAATCATAAACCTTTAGGGTCGTTCTCAAGTAAATAAATATTAACTTTCCAAATATCAAAGTCTATTTCCTTATAGTATTTATTTCTCTGTGTGCATACGTGTGTGTATATATGTATAAAATATGTGTGTGTGTGTGTGTGTGTGTGTGTGTGTGTTTTAAGATTTTATTTCTTTTTAGAGGGAGGGGAAGGGAAGGAGAAAGAGAGGGAGAGAAACATCAATCAGCTGCTCTTATACACCCCCAACCGGGCACCTGGCTGCGACTAGGCATGTGCCCTGACCAGGAGTCAAACCCATGATCTTTCAGTTTGCAGGATGACACCCAACCCAATGAGCCGCAGCAGTCAGGGTTGTATATATTTTTTTAACATGAATAATATAAAATACAATTAGTATGTGTCCTTTCTTCACTTTTACTTTGGCATAAACATTTTTCCATATTATAAATACTTAGAAAATATGTCTGATCACTATATAATATTTAACTCAGTGAGTCCATTGTAATGTATTTCCCTCATTTAAGCTGTTTGCCATTTTTCAGTATTCTAAAAAAATGTCTTTATGCACAGAGCCTTTTTAGTTTCTCAAATTGTTTTCTTAGGGTAAAATTCCAGACACAGAATTTTGGGGGCAAATTATCTGCATATCTTGGTATGCAAAATTCCCTTTTCTGAATGATACTGTTAATTTGCACTTAATACTAGCAGTGAATGAGACTCTTGTCTTATCCCACCTTCACCAGCATTGAATATTTTAAAAAATCTGTGCTGATTTTTATAGGCTAAACAAAATGCCCTGATTTGCATTTAGTTGATTACTAATAAGCTCAAATACCTTTTTAATGTTCATAAACTCTAAAATTATACAGTTTAACCTTGTTTGTTGAATGTTTGAGTGGGTGGAAGTGTTAATCCTCTGCAGCCTGACATTAGCGTGTGGAGATGATTGAAGAGGAAATGTGCATGTGGTGATGACAGGTAGTCATCAACACCTAGAAAACCAGAGAGTGGATGACGTAAACCCGTGTAAGAAGCGTTCTGCTCCCACTGTTTACATGTACTCATATCTTAACTACTTTCCTCGATCCTGTTTTCACCATATAGATTGTCTACGTATAAGCATTTACCTGCCAGTTTCATTTCTCTGATTTATTGGACTGACTTTGTTACTTTTATCTGGATTATGTGCTACTTTCACATTTTATTGGGAGTGTGTTTAGGGTCATGTCACCACCTGCACATCTTGGAGTTGGGACCACAAGTTCATAACAGCTTGAAGAGGTTGCTTTCCTGAGCTGCTTCCTTTTTGTGATTTCCCTGCTACTTTGTGGTTATTTTGGATTTCCCATTTTTAAGAAAGATGGGCTTTATTTTCCCAACATCAAGAAGGGTGAGGACAGAAATACAGCAAGGGCCCACTTGCCTTACTATTAGAAGACTACAGCTTCTCCAGTCTGACGGGAAGCTTCCCCTCCCTCTTAAGTTTTAGACTCCTGCTGCCCCCTTTGTCACCACCCCAGGATTATTTGGGGGCTGAGTATGAAAGAATGGAGAATATGAAAAAAACAAACAGATTTTGCCGCCTTTGGTGTGTGGAGACCTCTTTCCGTCCTCCTGTAGCCAGAACTAGAGGGCCTCTGCACAGGCTTTCATTGCCTTGCTAATTAATACCCACTCGGTTGCGTTGCGTTCTGGTGGAGGCGGGTAGTACTAGAGTGGAAGTAGTGATCACCGTCGGTTCTCTGGTACTTTTAATTCCCCAGCACAACTACCTCTCTTCACTTTTCAGAGTCCTCGTTAGTAGCAGGCATTCTATCTAGCTTTTATATTTGCATATGGTGGGTGAAGTGAGCTTTCACTCCTCTTTCCTAGAACCTATCTTGATATATGAGGTATGTCCAGAAGGTGTCCAGCCATGTAATATGAAAAATAAGAGACTTTTATTGAAGAAGATACAAGAAACATTGTACATAGGACAATAACACCTCAGTCCCCTTCAAAGTAGGCACCTTGGGACCTCACATAGTTCTCTCTATCACTGTCAGTTGTACTTCCCTGAATCTCATCCACTGTGTGAAATCTCTTCCCTCTCAAAGGTGATTTTAGTTTTGGGAAAAGCCAGAAGTCTCAGGGCACCAAATCTGGGCTGTAGGGGAGCTGAGTCACCTGGGTGATTTAATATTTCGCAAAAAAAAAAAAAAACTTTGCACAAGACGTGATGCATGAGTAGGCACATTGTCATGATGAAGCTGCCATCACTCAGTTACCCATAGCTTTGGCCTTCAGAGTCATCTGAATAACTTTCATGGAGAAATGTTCAAGCTTAGTGCAAAATTTGATGCAGATTTGTTGCTCTACTTGCTCATTTTGAATATGACGAACCCTTTGGTTCACAGGCCAGCACTCAATCCAATGAGCCACACCAGCCAAGGCAAGTTTTGCTTCATTTTAGACCATCTAAAGGTTCACATTCAGCCAGATTTGTATATTTACTCATTCATTTGTGTTGTTTTGATTTGCATTTCAATGTTCAAGTCTTAGCAAGCACAGCCAGTTCTAAAGTTGTTTGACTTGATTTGATTCCCAGTATAAAATAAAAGGAACTTTTGAGTCAGAAACTTGCCAGAACCTATTTGGAAATAAGTCCTTACAGTTTGTTATGTCAGTGGTTGGTTGTGCAATGTCTTTAAGAAGCACAAGAAGCTAAAAAACTAAACCTTAAAAAAGTAGCAGCTGATTGTAAATGAGTCAAGATGCTCTGGCTAGAAATAAATGTTAAAGATTTATTTAAGGGTCTTATGGTTTGCACACCGGAATCATAACTAGGCAATACCCAGAGTGTTCCAAAGAAGAAAGAAAAGCTAAGGGTTCTTATAGTAAAAAGTACATTCTTGAGAACAATCAGTTCTGCATTCTTAGCTTCTGGATTAGTCTGAGATGGTAAGCCCCTAGATCAGTGATTTTGAACGAGTGTGCCACAAGAATTTTTAAAATGTGCAGTATCTGACTTTTTAGTCAGGGACAGTGACCTCTTTTTCCTTAGACTGTCAAAAAAATGATAACAGCCAACATAACAGTAGCCGTCCAGTGTAAATGAATCGAAATTACACCTATTTTTTGTGAGATTGGCAAAAAAACATTTTTTGGTGTGCCACGGAAGTTTGGTAATTAGTTTGTATGTGCCATGAGATGAAAAGGTTAAAAAATTGCTTCTCTAGATGACCCGTAGTCTGGATAATGGACGTTAGGTGATCTGGTTACATGAACATTCTTTCCTTAGTCCTTCAGGGAGTAATCAGAGGGTTATTTGAAGGTTTGATGTATATCCAGGCATTGATGCAAAACTAGAAAGTTCAAAAGTTTAAGTTCCCAGGCTAATTAAAACAAGAATAGAATCGTTTCCTCATGCCTCAACCTACTTGATTTTAGTAATTTAGCAGCTTGACTATAGTGACTCCATTTTGTTTCTTCACTTCAAAAGGTAGAACACAGAAAGGCAGTTAATTAATACTTACCATTTGTTGTATTCCTGGCCTGGATAGTTCAGGGTTTAGAGCAAACACTTGCTCTTCTATACCAAAGCAGGGCTCTTTTCTTTCAGAGCCTTTAGTACAGGAAATCTGACTAGGGATTTTTTGCAGGATGAAAAAAACCTGTCTTACAATCTCGTGTTCTGGAAAAGGGGGAGGTACTATTTAGTCATCATTAGAAGAGGCTTTGAATTCAGGTAATAATTCAGAAAATGATAAAATAAATGACCGTTCTAAATAGTAAAACTGTTTACAACCATTATTACAGGCAAAGGACTAATATTTTTATAATATGTAGATTACTTACAAATCATTAAGAAAATTATGAACATCTTAATGAGAAATTTTAAAAATTTCAAGCAGGAAATCTAGATGGCTAGTAGCGAGAGCCATATATATATTTCCTCAGTAAAAAAAGAAATGCATATTAAAATAACAAATTAATGTTTCATCTACTAACTTGGTAAAGATTAATCCAGCCTTTTTTATTTTTTGTGAAGTCACTAAACCAGTGTGTATCAATAGTCAATGATTAGAAAAAGTTTGTAGACTTTGAGTCAGTAATTTTGCTTTCATGATTTATTCCAAAGAAAGAACTAGAAATAGGGAAAAATATTTTCATGCTAAGATATTCATCCTAGCATAAATTATAATTGGGGGAAAAAAGAAACACCACAAATTTATGCATAAGAAAAAGTTAAGTTTGGGGTTCATCTATATAAGTAGAATATTAGTGTCATTTAAAAATCATTTTCATTCGCTGACTGGTGTGGCTTAGTGAGTTGGGCATTGTTCTGTAAACTAAAAGGTTATTGGTTCGATTCCCAATCAAGACACATGCCTGGGTTGCAGGCCAGGTTCCCAGTTACGGGTGCGTGCGAGGCAGCCGATCTATGTTTCTTTCACGTTGATGTTTCTCTCCTTCTCTTTCTCCCTCCCTTCCCCTCTCTCTAAAAATAAAATCTTAAAAAAAAACTTTTAAATAATCATTTTCAAAAAATTAAGTTTGAAAGAGCAGAATGTAAAGTTGTATTATTACTTGATTCTAATTTTGTTAAAAGGTCTTCACACATGCCTACACATGAGAAAACATGCCTGAATAAAAAATATTAACTTTGGTTATCATTGGCCAGTGGGAATTGTTTTTTCCTTTTAGTATTTTTGTATTTTCTAAATGTTATATGCATATGTTACTTTTGAATTCAGAAAAATACTGTGTTTTAAAATAAACAGCATCTCTATGTTCCCTTGCTGGAAAAAGAAAAAGTAAAAAGCAATTCTCAAGAAAGATGAAAATTCCAGTTTTTTAATGTTTATTTTAGCCCTTAATGTGGAGCTTAGTATGGAATACCAGTATACATCTTCCACTCTTTAAAGCGTTTCTGTCACATACACTTTTTAGTTTTGTAACTCGGATTATTTCTAAAGCTGACACTTGTAAGAATTCTAGGGCAGGATGCAAGTGGGCAGATTTCTTTCTGCTCATGCTTTATTGTTTGGGTGGGGAGATGTGCAGAGGAAATAGAGTAAGGACTTACTTTAGAATATTTTGCTAAAGTTGAAGTATTTAGAGGAGAATGGACAGGTGTCTTCAGGTTACTTTGATATGTAGGAAACACAGCTAGAAATGTTACAAAGCAAGTATAGTAAAATGTGAATGTAGACTGTAGGTGGTATATCGGTATTCACTGTAAAAATCTTTAAACTTTGTAGTGTTCAAAAATTTTTATGACAAAGTGTTTGTGGGGGAACACTAGAAATTAAACTTGATCAAGTTTTTTTAAGGAAAGACAGGCAGCAAAAATTTTAAAGACATCGTTTTCCCCCCAGAGGAATTCATAATCACAGATAACCTTGAGTGATCAAACAGGACCACCAGAGAAAATTAACATAAATTCTAATCACATCTAGACTTCAGTAACTTAGAGCCTGATGATCTGAACTCCTGAATCTGGGGGTCAGGAGTAGGAGATTTAGAAAAAAATGAAAACAAAACAATATTCTTGATTTGGAGAGGTGTTTTTTCTCTCCTTTTTTCAAAGGAGAAAAACAATATTCTTGATTTGGAGAGGTGTTTTCAAAGCAGTGTTTGCTTTGAAAGTTATTAAGTAGCTCCTTCTGTTGTTAAGTAATAAAATTTATTGAAAGTACAGCAATAATGGATATATGCACCTTGAAATAATTTCACTTTTGATTGGAAATTACTTGGCAACTTATCATGCTTATCATTCTGTTTTTAAAACCTTCATACTTTTAGGTTGTATAGTAGTTTCCTAAATATACACATTATGTAAAATTACCATTTAAACTGTTCATCTTGTGTAATAGATTATAGAAATCAAATTCTGATTCTATTTCTCACATTAATAAGCTATACATGAGTAATAGAGACTAACATTTATATAGAACCTGAATTCTAAATGACAGTGATGGATTTCTAAGTGTTTCAAAGAATTCGTAATAGTAATACATTCATAATATAAAATAAAAGTAGAAAGCACTCCAATACTTACTGAAACTTCAGATTCTGAATATTCTTTTATCAAATAGATACATAGTTTCGAAAGCCTATTTTCTCTGTACAGTTAATGTGTGACTGCAAAGGTCACCTAACTGAAAATGATTTTCAGTTTTATTGAATTTTATTTATCATTTATTTTATTCAATTTATTTCAGGAATACTACAAATTCCTCCACTGATAATATTGCTACTTTATTTTTTTAAATTACTTTATTGCTGTTCAATTACAGTTGTCTGCATTTTCTCCCCACCACTCCCCCTACCCCAGCCAATCCCACCTCCCTTCCTTGCTTCCATCCTCCCCTTGGTTTTCTCCATGTGTCCTTTATAGTAGTTCCTGAAAACCCTTCCTCCCACTGTTCCCTCCGCCCTCCCCTCTGGCTATTGTTAGATTGTTCTTAATTTCAATGTCTCTGGTTATATTTTGTTTGCTTTTTTCTTTTGTTGATTATGTTCCAGTTAAAGGTGAGATCATGCAGTATTTGTCCCTCACCACCTGGCTTATTTTCACTTAGCATAATGCTCTCCAGTTCCATCCATGTTGTTGCAGAGGGTAGGAGCTCCTTCTTTCTTTCTGCTGTGTGGAATTTCATTGTGTAAATGTACCGTAGTTTTTTGATCCACTCATTTACTGATGGGCACTTAGGTTGCCTCCAGCACTTGGCTATTATGAATTGTGCTGCTGTGAACATTGGGGTGCATAGGTTCTTTTGGATTGGTGTTTCAGGGCTCTTAGGGTATAATGCCGGCAGTGGAGTTGCTGGGTCAAAAGGCAATTCCATTTTTAGTTTTCTGAGGAAATTCTATATTGTTTTTCACAGTGGCTGCACCAGTCTGCATTCCTACCAACAGTGCACTAGGGTTCCCTTTTCCCTGCATCCTCTCCAACACTTGTTTGTTGATTTATTTATGGTGGCCATTCTGACCAGTGTGAAGTGGCATCTCATTGTGGTTTTAATTTGCATCTCTCTGAAGGCTAGTGATGCTGAGCATCTTGATAATATTGCTACTTTAAAGTTTAAATGTCAACTGTTGACTCTGTTGATAATTTGGTATTTTAGAATTCATTCTTTTCAAAATTTCACCTATTTCTAAAGGAATAAGTGTCTATATATGTCTTGCTGAAATTTCTGTTTACTTATAAGTTGTTCAGCTCCATTGGGTTCTATATAAGAATGCACTGAACCCAAAGCCATGTGTGTTCAGTCATTTGAAAAGAATAATATATACAGAAATAACATACTGTTTTTGAAGTAAGAAATTTGTAATTTTTTAGGGACAGGATCTGTTAATTATATTGAAATTCTTTCTTTTCTAGGTCATCCATGCCTGGCTTATTATTTCATCTCTATTGTTGCTGTTCTTTTTCTCATTCATTTATTTGGGGTAAGTGGTGAAATATTTGATCTAATTTTTAGAAATTAATTCTGTTTGGGGTCTCTATTAGTCATTTAAAGCCATGTCCTTTATTGATGAATTACTCTTTAGTTATAATTGTTTCCATAGATAGGTCATACTTAGTATGTGTAAGACAAGTTAGTATTACAAGTAGGGATATTACCAGTGGCTGGATAAAAATCAGGAGGGATACCTCAGGAGTGAGCTCCCAACTCCAAACCGGACCACCCAGCAGTCCAAGGTTCCAGCACCGGGAAGATAAATCCCCCATGACTTCTGGCTGTAAAAAACAGTGGGAGTCAGGGTGGTAGAAGAAACTGCCGGCTTCTCAGAAGGCTCCTCTTAAAGGGTCCCTATGGACTTATGACTTACTGAGACCCACCTCTCTGGGATTCAGCACCAGGGCAAAAGCTGAAAGGGCACAGTGGCATATAGGCAGAAGGTGAAGTGACTGGAAACAAGGCAAGTGCCAGGAAACAGCTTCCTCCCAGGCAAACCTCCAGCACCCAGGCAGTAGCATTGTCCCCTCTCCAAGCACTCACCCCTTACAGAGCCACAAAAACCGTGAAATGGGTTTCTCCACCCTGGCAATCACCTAAGACTCCACTCCACATAATTTACAGGTGTGCCCTTCTACAATAGGCCATGCTACTATGGGAGTCAAAGCAGCTCTATCTAATACACAGGGAGGCTCCCAAATTGAGACCAAGAAATATGGCCCAAATGAAGGATCAGAGCAAAACTCCAGAAAAAGAATTAAACAAAACAGAGGTAGCCAGCCTATCAGATGCAGAGTTCAAAACACTGGTTATCAGGATGCTCAGAGAATTCACTGAGTATGGCAATAGCATAAAAAAGACCCAGGAAGAAATGAAGTTTACACTAAATGAAATAAAGAAAAATCTACAGGGAGTCAACATTTGAGAGGGTGAAGCTGAGAATCAAATCAATGGTTTGAAACATAAGGAAAACAGAAGCATTCAATCTGACAGCAAGAAGGAAAAAGAATTAAAAAAAAGGATAGACTAAGAAGCCTCTGGAACATCTCCAGATGTACCAACATCCAAATCATAGGGATGCCAGGAGAAGAGGAAGAGCAAGAAATTGAAAACTTATTTGGTGAAGTTCTCCTTCATTATTTTTTCAATCTGGCGAAGAAAGTAAACTTTCAGGAAGCCCAGAGAGTCCCAAAGAGATTGGACCTAAGGAGGAACACACCAAGGCACATCATAATTAAAACGCCAAAGGTTAAAGATAAAGAGAGAATCTTAAAAGCAGCAAGAGAAAAGCAGTCAGTTACCTGCGACGGAGATTCCATAAGACTATCAGCTGATTTCTCAAAAGAAACTTTGCAGGCAAGAAGGGACTGGGAAGAAGTATTCAAAGTGATGAAAAGCAAGGACCTACAACCTAGATTACTCTATCCAGCAAAGCTTTCAATTAGAATGGAAAGGCAGATAAAATATATGGAAGGGACAAGATAAGGCTAAAGGAGTTCATCATCACCAAGCCATTATTATATGGAATGTTAAAAGGACTTATTTAAGAAAAAGAAGATCAAAACTATGAACATTAAAAGGGCAACAAATTCACAGCTGTCAACAACTAACTGAATCTGAAAGAACAAACTAAAGCAAACCAGAGTAGGAACAGAATCTTAGATATGGAGATTATTTGGAGGGTTATCAGTTGAGAGGGGGAAGGGGAAAAATGGGGGGAAAGGTGCAGGGATTAAGAAGTATAAATTGGCAGGTACAAAATAGACAGGGGGATGTTAAGAATAGTATAGAAAATGGAGAAGCCGAAGAACTTCTATGCACGACCCATTGACATGAACTGGGGGGAAGGGTGGATTGCTGGAGGGAATGGGGGTACCAGGTGGAGGGGGGCAAAGGGAGAAAAACTGGGACAACTATAAAACCATCAATAAAAAATATTTTTAAAAATTAAAAGAAACATTGATTGTGAGAGAGAAACATCAATTGGTTGCCTTTCATATGTGCCCCTACCAGACGCGCAACCTCTAGGCATGTGCCTTGACTGGGAATTGAACCTGTGATCTTTCAGCTCTTGGGATAACAGCCAGGGCACAATATTTGATATTTTAAATGAGGGTTTCCCAAAGCATAGAATGGTATTTTAGGTGGTATATGGCCTTTTTTAGTTTTTGTACTTTTTACAACTGTAGTCTGTGGCACTGGTTTCCCATTTATATGATAGAGTTTTCTGTTAACATAACTTGAGGAAAAAAGTGAATTAATTTAAAGAAAAATGTTAAATAACAGCACAGTTGAAACAAAAATATGAAGATGGGATATGAATATCAAATGTTTGGGAACCCTAGTTCTAAGCAGTGTTTTGATAAAAATTATTGTACATAAATCATATTACATCTCTGTTTAATTTGTTTAGGGAAGTGTTTAAAACCTACAACGTTGCCATGGACTACATCACTGTTGCACTCCTGATCTGGAATTTTGGTGTGGTGGGAATGATCGCCATTCATTGGAAAGGCCCTCTGCGACTCCAGCAGGCGTATCTCATCATGATCAGCGCCCTCATGGCCTTGGTGTTTATCAAGTACCTTCCAGAATGGACTGCATGGCTCATTTTGGCGGTGATTTCAGTATACGGTAAAACCCAAGATGGATACTTTGTTTATCATAAAAATACCTCACTGGTGTGTTTTCCTTTCCAGTTATCTTGACTTACAAAAATGATAGTGGTTATATCCCCCAGGTTTTCAGTAAATAATTAATTAGCTGTGGTATGTTTTCCATATAAAGATTTCAATTTTTTTGAGGTTAAGTTCTTAAAAAATGTTTTATTACCACCTCCAGTTTAACTCGGTGATAGACTAGTGGAAGGATCCACAGATTTCTGGTCAGAAGACTGAGATTCAAATTCTGTCTCTACCTCTGTCACCCTTTATGACCTTAGGAAAGTGACTCAGGCTGTTTGAGCTTCAGTTTCCTCATTGGGAAAATGGGAACAGTGTTTTCCAGAGTTGTATAATAAGAGTTCAGAATATATGTCAAAAAGCGCTAACAGAGTGCTTACCACATAAAATGCTCATTAATTTTTAAAATCAAAATCAGATTACCTGTTTTTTATAAGCCAACTTGAGGTAGAATTATTCTTTTCAAAATAAAACTTCTTTGGCTGGTGTGGGATTGAAATTCAGTACCAACCAGTGTTACATGGATTGCGAACATTCAGAATGTACCCTAGCTGTGAATAACCAAGGCAGCTGTACAATTACGTGTTCTGGCTGTTGCCCTGCATGAAAGCCAGAGAGATCCATTTTTAGAGTCAGTATGTGGTCCCTGTATTATAACTAGGTAGTACTCTTTTATTCCTATACAGTTGCATATTAAAATGTCAGGGGACCTATAATAAGAAACCTCATCATCCCCACTTGATTGACAAAGAAAAAGTCTGTGAAACTAAAATTGGATTGGTTCTGTTCTCATATAAAACTAAAGTCATATATTCTCTATGCCTGACTTTCATAATGACTTTAGGTTGTATAATAGCACTTGATAGTTTGCAAAGTACTCATCAGTTATTCCATAGCTATGACTAAGAATGCCAGTGCTGGACTCAATCCAACCAGCAACTGGTGAATACTTTGTGGTCAGAGATTGTACTGTGTTCTGTTCACTGCCTTTTTCAACAACCAATTTGCCTTTACCTTCAGAGGGATGCTTATTGTCTTTACCTAACTTCTGGTGGGGTACTTCAGCAGTCCCAGCATTGCACATAGTCCTTGCAGGCTACATCTTAACCACATCCAGCTTTTTCCAGAAGCGCAGGAATAATATCACACTGACGATGTCATCCTTTGCAGAGATTCATTGGACATCCTTTTGAGGACATACAAATATTCAGGAAGGAGCTTAGAAAAGAGAGGTTCTGCCACTCCAGTTAAATTCCTGAAAATTATTATTATTTAATAAACTGAGGGCTTCTGCATCTCTGACACTGTCAAAAAATAGCAATTGACCCTCTCTACACCCACAATGTTAAAAAAAAAGCCCCAGTATTATTTATGCATTTTGGGGAATCTGTAGGCATCGTATTCTTCACTTACAAATTTTACCTAAACCTTTTTATACTGTTGCTCACAAAATGGCCGATCTGGAATTGGGGCCTCCCACAACAAAGGGCTCTAGAATCTGTCCAAATTGTAATACAACAGCCACTCCTGTGGGTGCTCCCTCTCCCCACCCCCAGAGAGTCATTTGCTGTAGGTGCTTTAGCAACCTCCTCTCATACCTCCTGAAATGTCTGGACCATCTGTGATGATCATAAATTGCCCATGGATTTCTGGTGTGAGAAACCGCCTGTCTCAGTTCCGGGCCGCAAGCCATTAGAATGGCAGTTTCTGACTGCATATAGAGCTCTCCGAGGCCCAGGTTCTCCCATACCTTCAGGGTGTGTGACGCTCCAGATCCTTCTACTCCATGTTCTCTTATCGTGGAGGCAGCATTCTACAAGTTCACCCCAGCCACCAGGGCCTCCTGGCTAAGTCCAGAATGTTACCTACAGGATAGAGCTAAGTCTGGGCCCTTTAGAGTACCCCACCAACAGGAGAGGTTGGCCCCTTCTGTCCTCAGTTCTTTGTCAGTTCACAAGGTACTAGAGAATGTCACCTCTCTCTGGGACCCTTGGGTACTCAGGAGCCCTTTGGGATGAAGTAGGTGAACAGCAATGGAAGAGCATTTTACAGACTGTCCGTACTACACGTGATGGAGCTTACTGGAGAACTGCTTGTCATTCCTTATCTGCATGTCCTTGACTGAAGAATGGGATCCGAGGGTCAGCAAAATTAGGTGAACTTGAGGTGGTCATTAACTTCCCCTGGCTAACACCTGGCTGCACCTGTGCATTTTTACATGTTCTTGGGTCATTGCCAATGGTCTAGACATCTGGTTTGCCAGTGGTAGCAACAGCACTTACTTATGCAAGGTTTTCCTCTTTGGGGGATGTAACTATGAGAATCTCTTGCTTCACAAATACCCAAAATATAAATCAAGGATACACATGTCTCTGTACATATTAAAGCCAAAATACAGGTCTCACCTTATCCACTTTGGAGTTCCAGACATTGGTTTGTTGTTGTTGTTTTTTTTTAATATTTTTTTAGAGAGAGGGGAAAGGAAGGAGAAGAAGAAGGAGAGAAACATGGATGTGAGAGAGAAACATGAATTGGTAGCTTCTAGCACACCCTCAGCTGGAGACCTGGCCCACAACCCAGGCATGTGCCCTGATCAGGAATTAAACCAGCAACCCTTCAAACTGCAGGCCAGCACTCAGTCCACTGAGCCGCACCAACCAGGGCTCCAGACATTGTTAATGATGACATTAACATTTCATCCTAAAAATACACAATGCTGGGCTCTGAACAAGGTGTTCAGCGGAACTTTCACCTTCCTTACCTGTCTCAGGCCGCAGGCCTCATAGAGCACCAATATGACATATATAGCAAGTTAGAATTTAATTAAACATGCCATATTTCCATAATCGGGAGGATTGTAATGTGGAGTGATAATGAGCCTGGTTCCATTTTGGATATTTAAAAATAAAATACTAGTTCTGGAGAAGGACTGCCTGGGTTCAAATCTAAACTCTTCTACTCTGTCACTTATTAGTTGCGTGACCACAGACATACTACTTAAGCCCCAATTCTTAGTTATCAGGAAGGTTACTAGGAACAACACATATAATATACATAGAACAGTATCTGTCAATAAATATTAGCTGTTACTTTTTTATCTGTATAATTCTGTGAAGTTAGCAAGGCAGTGGTCCTTGTTTTACTGCTAAGAAACCTGAAGTTTATAAAGGTAAAGTATTTGACCAAGCTTACACTGTTTGTTGTAGAATGAGAATCCCAAATTCAGTATTCTTTCTACTACATTACACTTTCTCTCCATCAACCCTTTATTTCTTCCAAACATTATACAAATAATTACCTCTAGAGCTTTGAGTTCCTTTATAATACAAGACTTTTATATCTAATATTTAGAGCAGCAGTTTCCTACCTTTTTCATCTCATGGCACACATACACTAATTACTAAAATTCTGTGGCACACCAAAAAATATATTCTTTGCTGATCCGACAAGAAAAACCAGGTATAATTTTGATTCATTCACACAGAACAGCTGTTGTTGTGTTGGGTGTTGCCATTTTTTTATTTGACACTCCAAGGGAAAGGAGGTCAGCACCCCTGACTATCTTGTCAGGTAGTGCATGTTTTAGAAGTTCTCGCGGCACACCAGTAGGCCTCTCCCAGCGTGCCGTTTGAAAATCACTGTTTTAGAGTAATGATTCTCAATTTCATTTTTCACAAGGTCTCAATATACTTTATTTTGTCACAAAGGTTATTAATTCACTTCAATTACTCTAAAAATAAGGGAGTTTATGACTTAGCGATTCCATAAGAAGTGTGTCAAAACCAAGACAGTGACAGGACATGGCAACTTCAAACAGGTTGAAAATCTGGTTATTTTGAAGCACAGCAAATATCCCTTCTTTTATCCAAAACAAATTGCAGAGGAAGCAGTGAAAATAGCGATTTCTTTGTGTGTGTGTGTGTGTGTGTGTGTGTGTGTGTGTTACATTAGGAGTAGCAGCAGTAGTGTACAGACATGACCGTTCGAAGGCGTGAGGGGTTTTTTAACTAAATGCATCTGAGTGATTGTAACATCAACGCACACTGTCGTCTTCCTTCACAAATGTAGCAGTACCTGTTTTATATTTTTAAATGTTTCAGTTTTCTGTATTCTGAATTTTCATGACAGAAAATGTAAGAAAAATTGCTGTTGATGGAAAGAAATGGAGGTAGAATCAAGAATAATTTAGACAGCCCTGGCTGGAGTGGTTCAGTGGATTGAGTGTTGACCTGAGAACTAAAGGGTCACTGGTTCGATTCCCTGTCAGGGCACATGCCTGGGTTGCGGGCCAGGTCCCCAGTAGGAGGCAGACAAGTGGCAACCACACAGTGATGTTTCTCTCCCTCTCTTTCCCCTCTCTAAAATAAATAAATAAAATCTTTAAAAAAATAATTTAGGTCTATTGCTTCTTCCCTGAGTTTCTGTTTCTGTGAAAATATGTATGTTCTAAAACCTAAACATAAAGTACCTTTGACAGGAAAATGAAAGAAATGTTAAACTCTCTCATGGAAAGGTTTATTAGTTATTTCATTATGTGTAAATTTACTTCCCTTTTGTTTTAAGTTCCCCTAAGTAGTATTGTACATATACTATCTTTTAAAAGGAGAGGAGACAAATCTCTTCTCTTCATATTTTGAAAAGTTTAATCAAATATTCTTTATTAGAGTAAAGCTTCTGTGGCTCATAGGTGTGGTTTTTTTGGAAATGGCTTGTCCCTGTTTCAGCTTATTGGAAATTGACAAGGGTATTGCGTTAGAATAGTTCTGTCTTATTATTTCTGTCTCTTTTCTTCAAACTGGGAAGACTTATTCCTAGAACCCAGTGATGATACGTTGTAAACTAACCAAATAGCAGTCAAAACTAAAAGGAAAATTTCACAGGCCTTCTGTATGGTTTTGCGTATTTTGTTTAGGTTGCCCCTCCATAAGTTTACCTGCTATTTATTTCATATTCATTCAACATCTGTTTGTGTAAAGAAAAAATTAAACCTTTTCTGTTGGTTGATTTTTCTCTAACACACCCATTTACAAGTTTAGTCAATACTTTTTTTCAGATGTCGTTTCTATTTTTCTTTCTAGACTTAGTGGCTGTTTTGTGTCCAAAAGGCCCACTTCGTATGCTGGTTGAAACAGCTCAGGAGAGAAATGAAACTCTATTTCCAGCCCTCATTTACTCCTGTGAGTATTTTGGGTTGGTGTGGATTTAGTAAACAGCTTAGAATGTGTAGGGACTGACTCAGGTAAGTATAGTACAGTCGTTGCCTGGGGCTTTGTCTCATCCTGAATGTGACTCCTGCAAGTCTCTATTTTCCTTGAAAATTACTATCTTCTGCCTGACATTAGTTCAAGAGTTTTTAATATGTGTACAGATAGAAGAAATATTTAGAGATTGGGGAGCCAGTATTCTCACTTAAAATCCTATTAGGCACATGTTACTGAGTACTTGCTATATACATATATTGCAGGTGACCCTTGCCCTCACTTAAGAAAGAATTGTACTGTTCCTTCAGAATGTGTTTGCCTTTTTGTTTAGAGTCATACTCTTCCCATCATTCAACTGGGCGTTGACCTGACTTCCCACAGAGCACTGTGAGGGACATAAAGATGAGTAAGGTACTTGACCTTCCCTCAGCTCATTTGCTTACAATTTAGAGGTGAGATAGGACAGGTGTATAAATGAGTAACATCCAAGACAGAATGTTATAAGATTCAGAAGAGATACAATCAAAGTGTAGAGAGAGTTCAAAAGAGAGAAAATCTGGCTGGAGAATCAGGGAAGACTGTGGAACAGAGTGTTTCGATTGAATCTTTTAAGGATGGGTTGGATTTCGTCAAGCACAGATGGAAGTGGACTCCCAACGTGGGCTTGTCACAAGGAATGGGTTGGAGGTGTAAATGTGGGGCCTCTTCATAAATTTAAAGCATTCAGTTTGACTGGAACATGAAGTGGGGAGAGTACTTGGAAGACTTTGGAAAGGTGGATTAGGGCTTAGAGTGCCTGGTTTAGATCTCTGTATGCTTTTCATGATCACTGGAGAATCCTAAAAAGTTCTGGAGCAGAATGAAGAAACAAGAATAAAGAAGAAGACGTGACAGAGACCAGATGTGACCCATAAGCCCGAAATGTTTACTATTAGGCCCTTTATAGAAAGAGCCTATTGACCCCTGGTTTCTGTAGTGATACTAAATGTTAAAAGAGTCTGTAGCAATATTTTCTCATACTTGCATAAATCAAATAAATACCTGCTGCCTTTGTTGCCAAGAAGGCTACAGAAATCCGTAAGCTTTGTCCATGATGGTCGCCCTTCTGTTTCTCTTACATGGGTTTGGATTCAGTTGAACAGGGCGTTGCCTGCTTGGCTTACTTTGGCTTCGATCAGTTTGTTGTGTTACTGTATAATGTAACTTGTTTGACTTTAAGTAACAAAGGCATGAATCAGTGTGCCTACTATAGAATTTTTATCCTCTTTGGTTGACATTTCTTTTATATTATAAGAGTATTAGGAACATGGGTATAATTATAAAATCAGTGATAAAAAGCCAGGGAGACATAGATGCCAAGTATTTTATTTAAAATTGCTTACTCTGACTAGGTTGGGCTTTTGGTTCATGCCATAGCCCTGTATGGTATGGGGTTTTATGTATTTTTATGTTACTGTTGGTGTATTTTCAGGATAAATTCCCAAAAGTGGTATTCCTGGGTTGAAGGATTAATGCATATGTAGTTTTGTTAAATATTCCCAAATTCCTGTCCAGGAGCATCTGTACCACTTTTCATTCCCCTGCAATATATGAGAAGCCATTTTGCCATTTTAGAGTATTCATGTTGTCTCTTAACTGAAATGTATCTAGATTTATATGGCTGTATGTTTGTGGAAGGGACCTAGAGGAGGCCAGTGGACCCTCCCCTTTGTTTATTGCTTTTAACCTTTTTTCTTATTCTCTCTATATAACACGGGTTAGCATTATTAAAAGTCCCAGAAGTGAGACATAATATGAAGGAAACTTATTCCATGCATTTTTAGAATTATAAGTAAACATCTGAAACTCTTGTGAGCCCTAGTTTGTTCTCTAATTTGGTTCCAAGAAGTAATTTTTATCATTGAATTTATGCTATTTTAGGATATTCATCTAGTCCAGTTATTGTCTCAGTGGACTCCTGCTGGCCTGACCAGTTTTTCTTTTGGTTACTTTTCAGGAACTGTAAATGATGAACAGTTTTACAATAGCAGCTGCAGTTTTAAAGCTACAGTAACATTCAGTTTCAGAATTTTTTTATATGCCAAAATCAAAGAGAACCTTTTGTGGTTTTTAATATACATTTACTTCTGATTGTTAAGGATTCTTAAGGGTGCATTAAGGAGATTGGTGATCTGCGTAGAGAACTAGGGGCCTACTCTCTCCATGCACTTCCTTCTATGTTCCCCATGCTTACCTGAACTTGTCTTTCTCAACAGCAACAATGGTGTGGCTGGTGAATATGGCAAAAGGAGACCCAGAAGCCCAAAGGAAGGTATCCAAAAACTCCAATTATACTGCACAAAGTAGGTGACTTTTATTTGGTAATATCCTGCTTCTTTAAGGTCATTGTCATCTTACAGACTAACAAGGAGTTATAAAGTGATGATTTTAACCTCTTTCTTTGATCATAGATTCCTTTGAAAATCTCCTGAAAGCTATAGTAGTACCCAGTAAATACAGATAAATATTAAGGGGCTTAGATGCCGCAAACCCAACAGGATAGCCAAAGCACCGTCGGCTAAGAATTTCTGCCATTGAATCCCACTAATACCAGTACAGGAAGGTTCAAGTTGAGGCCGATTTTAAAAAGAAAAAGTACACTCTCCCTCCAAACATGTTAAAAATGAGAATCTCTTGACTGACATGGTGAGAGTAACTTAAAAATAATTTCACTTTTATATATGATGCTATTTACACTGAGAATATGAAATCTTCCAGGTGGACGTGGCCTTCTGGAGGGGGACAGTGGTGAAGACCTGGGACGGGAGGTCGAAAGGTCCGGGCGTAGAGCCTGCAGACAACGTTAAGGAGAACTTCAGTCAGGAGTTGGTGTTGGAAAGAGTTGACCAACAAAACTATCCATAGTCAAGAAAAAGGAAACTTTTTTTTTTTTTTTTTTTTAAGAAAAGTGAAGGACTAACCTATGAGGAAGCTGAAAAGCAGGCAGAATAAAGGGTAGGGAGGGAAGTGAAAGGGGCCTTACCCGAGTTCCTCTTCGTCAGGAAAGGAAGTGTTTAGGTTTGCGGAGTCAAGTGCACTGCTGTTTTAGCCGTTGGGTGACTGAGAAAATTCCTATTTGAGGCCCAGAGATATCAGGCTCATTCTGCAGTGAGCAAGGCAGCAGAGCAAGATGACGTTGTACCAACAGTAGACCTAGTAGAGAAGTAGGAAATATATTGGAAATAATTGCTACAAGTCTGGTTATTGTTTTAACCTGTGTTAAGCTAAAGACAATGAAAAGGTTGGTTGTTTATGAATATATATGTTTATATGTATGTGAGTATAAGTCTGTGTTTGGCACATGAAGGCTTTATTCTTTTGACAAATGTTGATTGAGCACCTGACTGTGTGCCTGATATTTTGCTAGGCACTGGGGGTATAGCGCTGAAGAAGGTATCCTGACCCTGTGGAGCTTATAGCCTATTTGGGGAGACACAGACATTCAACAAGTAATTCATACAGCTGTGATAAGTCCTATTGAGGAGAAGTGTAAGTTGCTATGAAAGTTTATAGTACAGGCATCTCATTTATTCTGGAAAGTCAAGGAAGGCTTCCCTGAGGAAGTGGTAATAAATGGCCAGCTGAGGAAGGGAAGAGCTTTCCAGAAGAGGAAACATGGGCAAGGGCCTTGAAGTGAGGAGGAGCTGCATGAACCGCAGCGTTCTTTGGTGGGCCTCCTACTAGTATTTTCAGCGGGGCAGTGCTTCGTGGTGTGGGGCCTCTCACAGTGCAGGACTTGGACTGTTTCTGGCCCCTTGCCCCCTAAATAAATGCCCATCGTGGTTTCAAGGTATGAGAGTTACCAAACCTCCTCCTCCATCACAGTCATTTGCAGACACCCCCTGGAGGGGAAGCACTACCCTCTAGTTGACAGCCACTGCTAGAAGACCCAGATACTAGACTGGAACAGATGGGCCCAGGACTCCCAGAGGGGTGTCTGTACACAGAAAACATAATAGCGCAGGGGGGGTTATCTGAGTGTCAGCTCTGTTAGGAGTTTGAGGATGCGTTGGTCATAATACGTAGAGAATTAGTTATGGGGGAAATAAGGCAGTTTTCCGGGGAGAGGGGAAGAACTTATACAAAAGAAGCATATGTAATTAGAGCATATTCTGGTTGTAGTAAAATAGTTTAGTTGTAAATACTATTTGCATTTTGATAGTATAAAAACTGAACTTACCATAAAATGATGACATTGAGAATAGAGGGAGAATTAAATTTGCATGCATGCATGAGTATGGGAGCTATGCTTTATTTCTGTGAAGGAAGTGACTGAGTTTTAACCTAAAACAAAAACATCAGATATGGTACTATGCTCATGCTACTGATATGGAGGTTAATATGGAGTTAATATGGGTTAATATGGGTTAATTATGGAGGTTAATACCAAAAGAAACAGCTGAAAGGGCTGAAAGTAGGAGTGAGGAGGGGAGGGGCAGAGCAGGGACTGCTGTTTTTATTTATAAACCTTATGCTTATATGATTTCATAAACTCCAAACCAGGGAAGATTCCAGTTTTGTGGAGCCCTGGTTAAGAAAAAGAATACAAATTATAAATACAAAACAGGCCCCTCCCAGAAAAAACAATCCATGCAAAGCGAGGCCTGAAGTGTGCAAACCTTATTTATTCATGGTAAAGCCACCTCTTCTATGAGCATGTGTCACTTTTACTTTTTAAAAAAAGGAAAGAAAGGATGATCAACTTCACTTAATGCATTTTAATTATTTTTGATGTGCGGAACATTTTCGAGACTGTCATGTTAGGCTCACAATGCTCAGCTAGACCGATAGTCATTGTGACGGAATGACTGGCCTGATAAAAATACACTCCCCCTCCCCCACCGCCAAGAATGGTCCACTTTTGTAATGCAGTCACTAAAGCCAGTGCCGAGTGCCGTTGGTTAGAAAGCTGTCAGCTGCAGACATCAGAAAACCCGACTTGTTTGCTTTAAGCAAAGAGGGAATGTGTACTTTCACGTGACCAGAATCCTGAGGTGTGGACATCTGTGTGATTGGTTCATTTTGTGGCTCACTGGTGTTACCAAGGGCTCAGGTTTTTCCCATCTTCCTGCTGTGCCGTCCTTAGGTATAGGCATGGCCCTGGCCCCTGCTCCTCCTGGTCACAGATGACAAGTGCGGTTCCAGGCATCATATCCAGATGAAACAACACCCGGGGGAACAAAGGGGTGGTAGTGTTTTCCTAAGTTTATCTTAAACAGTGAGGGAAATTCCCCCGAATTCCCAGCAGACTCTGCCGCATCACACACTGACCAGCACCAAACCCACAGCTTCAGAGCTCTCACTGGGAAGAGGAAGGGTGGGAAGTGCCGCGCTTGGCTTGATCGGAATTTACCACCAGACTCAGGTGCGGGGGGGGGGGGGGGGGGGGGGGGGGGCAGTGGAAACCCAAACACAGCAGACTCTGCCCTCAGGAAAAGGGGAGTTGGCTATATGTAAGCAGCCAGCAGGCCCCGCTACAGCCCATGTTTTGTGCTTTCAGAGTCACCTATCCCAGTGACAATGATAATCAAGTAGTTCCTGTTTCCATGTAATTTTCTTAAAGACATTAAGAATTTTTCTGAATATTAGAGCTGAATATTAGCATTTTCTGCTTTTTCTTGAAGGCACAGAGAATGAGTCACAAGACCCTGTGGCAGAGAGTGATGATGGTGGCTTCAGTGAAGAGTGGGAAGCCCAGAGGGACAGTCGCCTGGGACCTCATCGCTCTACTACTGAGTCACGAGCTGCCGTGCAGGAGCTCTCCAGCAGCATCGTCGCCAGCGAGGACCCAGAGGAAAGTATGTTCATTTCCTCGGGGGAGAGTCATGGGTTCCTTTAGGTGCTGCAGCATCACCCTCTCCCCACACCAAGTGAATCGAGAGCCTGACGACAGCGCAGCTTTTAGTGGGAAGTACCAATAGTTGGTGCTTTTCTCATAGCTCCATGTGTTCCTGGGTCAAGTTTTCCTCAGGTGTTTGAAATTGGCCCTTTGGCATTTGTTTTATAAGGTCAAAGATTTCATTGTTTTTACAATAAGACTTCATGGCTACAATATTTTTGCGTAGAAATATTTTATTAATATTTTTTTACTCTTCACTATAAGAGACCTACAGATTTGAATGCCTCAACCTTTTACATTAGTATTCCCTTTGTTGGCAAGCTCCTTCTAACTTCAGATTAATGTTTTCTTTTTCTGGGACCAATATAAACTAATAATCAACATTCTTTCATCCTCTCAGCATCTACCAATACACAGCCATCTCTGACTGTATTAGTGTTTTAAACCAGACTTATGGTTACTTACAATATAAAAGTCTCCATTTACATTAGAAACTGATTTCTCAAAGGTCCATATGTCTTCTGGAACAACCTTTTAAAAATCAGCATTTATGGCCCTGGTTGGTGTGGCTCAGTGGATTGAGCACCGGTCTCCAAACCAAGGGGTTGCAGGTTCGATTCTCAGTCAGGACACATGCCTGGGTTGTGGGCCAGGTCCCTGGATGAACATGTGAGAGGCAACCATTTGATATTTCTCTCTCTCTCTTTCTCTCTCCCTTCCCTTCTCTCCAAAAACAAATAAATAAAATCTTACACACACACGCACAATCAGCCACAGAATCTGAAACTCCTATTGTGGAAAAAAAAAACAGAGAGAAAACCTAGCTCAAGCCTAATTTTGTATGATATCATTTACTGACTTCTTACTCAGTGCAGGGTGGAGTGGAGCAGTGACATTTTTGAATTGTGAAATCATAGTGAAGAGTTACAAACTTTTTATGTTTGTGATCTTTCCTTTTAGGGGGAGTGAAACTTGGATTAGGAGATTTCATTTTCTACAGTGTTCTAGTTGGTAAAGCTTCTGCAACAGCCAGTGGAGACTGGAACACAACCATCGCCTGTTTTGTAGCCATATTAATTGTAAGTATACACTCATAAAAACGTGTCAAAACACCTCACCTCAAAACTCCCACGATGCTGCCACCGCTTGGAGGCAGTCCCCTTTTAACCCCAGCTGGGCGCATGTTCCTGTCATCTGGGGAGTTTTTACAGCAAATGAGCGGACCTCACCTGAGTAGTTCTCCGAGTGGCCACACGTTAAAATCACCTGGGCCCTTTGAAAACTGTGTGTTCCCACCCTGAGACACTCTTATTTAATTTGTTTCAGTAGTGTAGCTTATTTTTAAAGTTCCCCAGGAAATCATGATAAGTACTTCTGATTAGGAACCTCTGCTTCAGGCAGCATAGATCTGTAAGAAACCAGCTGTGTCTGAAAGGGGTGAGCAGGTCCTCACTTAGTCCCTGAGTTTGGTGGTGGTTTTACATTTAATGCAACCGCCTCAGCATATGGGTTCCTCTGGGCAGGAAGCAGGGGGTTAAAAAAGTTAACATGATGCCTCCGGTAGATCTTGCTTATAGAGCCACAGCAGGAACCTTGGAGCTTTCAAAACTGTGATTTAAGTAAATAACTCATAAGATATTTGTTATGCCTTTTTTTCACTGAAGATAGAATCTCTGATGTTTCATATGCAGGTGAAGTTAGATGAGAGCCTTTACATTGCATTTATCTTGTGATTAGTTTTGCGGTTTATAATGGTAATGTAACCAGGCAGAATTTTCATGTATTTCATTTCTTTTTTGAGGTTAGTTTTCTGGATATGTTGTATCTTTTTTTTTTTTTTTTTAAGTTTTATTTATTTATCTTTAGAGGGGAAGGGAAGGAGAGAGAGAGGGAGAGAAATATCAATGTATGGTTGCCTCTCGTGTTTCCTCTGCTGGGAACTGGCCTGCAACCCAGGCATGTGCCCTGACTGGGAATCGAACCGCGATCCTTTGATTCACAGGCCCGCGCTCAATCCACTGAGCTACACCAGCCAGGGCTGGATATGTTGTATCTTTTAAGAAGGAAATTACTTATTCTAGATAAACTGAAATGATGCTTAGCTTCCAGAACTTATAGTTAGTGTCCTGGTAACTACAGTAAAAAATGGACTATGTTATGTAGCTGGTCTGTGTTTCCAAGAAAGCAGCAATATACTTTTCATAAACTTTTATTGGCATATTCTGTGTGCATCTTTGTCCCCCAGCCTCCACCCCAGAATGAAAAAATGCTGTTGACCTCTTGGATTTTAGCCAGTCAAACTAAATTCATAGTAGCCAACTCAATATTTTAGATAGAAATTTTGGTTGTATTTAATTTTTTTCAAAAACAGTTTTATGTATTTTTAGGTTCTAATCCTTCCCTAGAATTAGGGGTTGAAGAATTAAGAATGTGTGCATCATGAACTCTGTGTTGCAACAGAAAATGAAAGTTGTTCCCAGGTTTAATGGAAACATTTGTCCTAAAATTTAACCTTAAAGGATTGTGTTTAATTATGTAAATTAAAACCAAGACTTGCGATTGAGTTGTTTTGCACAAAATACTTTCATAATTATGTCTGAGTTTGTGTCTCCCCCCGCCCCCCCACAGGGCCTGTGCCTTACATTGCTGCTCCTCGCCATTTTCAAGAAAGCGCTGCCGGCCCTTCCCATCTCCATCACCTTCGGGCTCGTTTTCTACTTCGCCACAGATTATCTTGTGCAGCCCTTTATGGACCAGTTAGCATTCCATCAATTTTATATTTAGCGGATTTGTGATTAGATTCCCATGGATTTTTCTCCTTTAACTATAATAAAACCCGGGAAGGACAAACTTGATTTTCCTGTGTCCACACCTAACAAAGTCAAGATTGCCAGCTGGATTTTTTGCAGCTTCCTTCCAAGTCTTCCTGACCACCTACACTACCGGGTACTGGAAGGAAGTGTCTGCAGAAAACGGTCCTGAACATACATTACTGTGGTGGACCAAGTCCCTTGGTGCAGAAACTACCAGATCTGTGGGACAAGGCCGAGGAAATGTGACGGGCCAAGACGTCCCTGTGCTCCCACCAGCAGGTTGACGCTTGGCCCACGTGGATTCCATTAACACTGCAGACTCTCAGGACTACCGTTAACCAAGGTTCAATGAAGGGGTTTAAACCAAACAGGACTCGTCATCCTAAATAACATGTTGAAAATCAGCCTACTAAGTCTATACTGAATTGTAAACCTTTTGGAGGTACTGTAAGGAGAGCAGGTACCAGCAGCAAAATGGAAAGGCGGAAAGGGGTTCAGACTTTCACTTTCAAACTTGTTGCTGCCGACTTGTCATTTTTAAATAAGACTCTTTTTTCACCTTGAATCAAGTCAGATGTATAAGTTGATTTTGACACTTTTTGTTCTCAAGCACTGACTCATTCCCATCTATGGTTGCCGTCTGCTCCCGAGGCCAGTATGGGTTTCTCTGAGGTTGCTTTATCTAAAAGTCTTAACCTCAGGTTCCAAATTCAGTAATTTCTGGAAATAATGGAACTCTTAACTCAACAGTTCTCCATCACCCTTAGGTAAATTCTGGTTTATCCCCAAATTCCTAATTTTGAGACATAGTTGAAGCCTTCTGTCCTCCATCTCCCCCTTCGCTCCCCTCTAAGCGGTTCTCTCATACAGCAGACGAGACAGCTCAGCTCTGTCGTGGTAGCAGATGATCCCACCATTCTAGGATTTTACTTTGCGTGGTGCGAAGACTGTGTTACAAATCAGTGGTATCAGCCTTGCTGTCTGACTTCTTCAGTAGCAAGTACGAGTACCCAAAGACGGTAGCATTAAAGAAGAGTAAAATGGCTGGTGAAGCACTTTCTGTCCTGGTTTTTCTTTTTGCAGTACAACCCATTGTCTCTGATAGTAGGTCAGAATTTAAAACAATAGCCAAAAGCCAGTGGTTTATAAAGTTATGAATCAATTGTATCAGTACAAAGCAAAAGTTTGGAGAAAGCCATGACTTCACTTGGTGAGCTGGGGAAGAAGCAGGTACCGACAGAAGAAAGAAGGGGCCTCCAGCAGCCAGTGGACAAAATGAGCTAATGTCCTGTGGGCAGATGTGAAGGAGGAGATCCACATTATTCCTCAAGAACCTCTCAGTGGGTGTTCCATGGTTTCCCTTCTGCCTGACCTTTGGTTTCAGTGGACCTTTGTGTGAGTTGGGCAGTGGAGCCTGGGCCCGTGCAGTTCCATTGGACGGCGAACATAAACAGCCATCACCTGTGGGCACACACACCTCTACGGGAAGCTTTGCCAGGCACAGCCCTTCTTTTACTGCAGGCATCCCTTTGCTGTGGTGACCGGACTGTAAGCATCTGTGAGAAAAGCTTGGTTCCTCCGTGTGGCTTGAGAAAGACCAGCTTTTCCTTTCTCCTGCTGCTTTCTCTCAGCCTGTCACATGGTCTGGTTTGGGATTGGTTCTTGGAGTTCAGAATATTTGTTTTCTGTCGTGGAGTATTCTTTAGAAATTAACTTCAGGAGTAGTGTGCTGGTCCTAACTAACCTGAGTATGGGCAGAGACTGGCTCATGTCAGGCAGTTGAAAACTGCAGGAAAAATAAGCTATGCAGAGAAAGAGGCTGGGAGTAGTAGGTTCTCTCATCTGGGGTTTTTTTGTTTGTTTGTTTGTTTGTTTTAGCCCTCTTTTCTAAGATTCTCTTTTTCTCTGCAGACACGGGGGGCAGCGTGGGTATTCTAGAAATACGCACGATTCAACAGCTACAGCAAAGCCACCTGAGTACCAATTTGTGATCTGAAGCCGTTTTGAGGGCACCTTGATCTCGAGTAGTTCATCTGCGAGGGCATCTTTCATGAAAGGCTCCTCCAAAGAGTCTGTGTGGTGTGCATGTGTGTGCTCCAATCCACCGTTTGTTACTGTCCTGTGTCGAAAGATGGTGACAGATCTGCCCCTTTCTACAAGATCTCAGCGTAGAGAGAACACATCTTATTTTTTTTAACTACCGATCTCAGGCACAGAACTTTCTCTTCAAATCATTTTAGAATCAATTCAGTCATTTATTGAAAGTATCAAAATGCTGGTCTTCCACCATGAAAAGTCAGTTGTTGCTAGACAGAGAACAGTAGAAATTCTACTGAGGATGTGCCCTCACGTGGCCAGGGGTGGCTGTGGAGCCTGATAACACCAAGGATCAAGCATGACCAGCCAAGCCAACCCCGCTCAGTGAAAAGAAGGAGAACGGTGGGGAAAAATGTCCACCGATGTCGGTCTGCCTGACCTACAGAATAAAGTGTGTTTCTGTACAGAGTGGTGCTACAAACCAGCCTGGACGTACCAAGGGCTCACTTCTCTGTTCTTGATTCTCAGGAGGTTCGTGTGTAGTCTTAGGATCGTGGCTCTCACTGTCAGTGATGAATTTATCAGAAGTAGAAGCTTTCGAAGCAGCTTGAAACATTCATAACTGAGCAAATTACTGATTTCACTCTAGAAGCATCAACTAAACAGGTGGTGTTTTTCCTCTTAAACCCTCGGATCCCCATTTCTAAAAGTTTCCCTTGGTTTTAAAAGCCCTCCTTCCATAATAGATGCTTGAACAAATAATACGTTCAGTGCTTTCCTTTACCTGGCTTCAAAAGACCCTACGTAAGTAATCTTGTTCATAATTTGTAGAACGTGAGGTAAAAGTTAGGCTTCCACGTAAGGCCCTCTGGGGTCAAGTGTCTGTAGGAAGCCTCTGATTTGCAGCCCCCCCCCCCCCCGCCCCCGCCAGTGCCCAGCCTTGCATGTTCCTGCATTTGCCATCTGGCCCTGGAAGGAAAAGTTCAGATGTCACTGTGAAAAGATTTGTTCAGGCTCCTCCATGCTTCTGGAGTCTACAGATGCAAAGATGAATAAGCTGATGAATAAGCTCCACCCCCAGAGTGCCACTGCCATCTCTTCCTTTCCCGTGAAACACTGGGTGCTTGTCAGTGACCCCCTCACAGTTACTGAGGGCTTACAAAACTGATGCTAGAAAGTTGATTTGATTCTTCTGGAAACCCATCCTTAAACTATACCTTTTTCTCTAAGTTTGCCTTTGGATAGTTGATAAAGAACAGTTGGCCCATCATTTCGAGCCCTCACTTCCAAGGGCATCCCGAACATTGGGTCTGGGGAGAGACTTGAAAGCTGGATGTTGGGTTTTGCCCTGGGAAGAAACAATGTCACTATCATAAGTTTGAGCCCAGAAGTGATCCTTGTGATCTCCCTGTATTTAAATTCCCAAAACACAGAAGGAGATGAAAAACAACAGTTTCAGCCCTTTTTGAAATTGCTGAGCTGTGTGTACCAATAAGGCTGCTGGCATGCTCATGTTCCCAAATTACCTGGACAGCCTGATCTGAACAGCCCTCCCCTCTGATAGGGAACTCCTCAGGTTTGTGTATCAAAAATTAGCCTGGAGCCCTGGAGAGTGTGGCTTGAGTGTCAGCCTGTGAACCAAAAGGTCACCAGTTAGATTCCTGGTCTGGACACATGCCTAGGTTGTGGGCCAGGTCCCCTGTAGGGGGAGACGCATGAGGCAACCAATCAATGTGTCTCACACTTTGGTGTTTCCCTCCCTCTCTCTCCCTTCCCCTCTAAATAAATAAACAAACTCTTTTTTAAAAAATCAGCCTGGAGCTGAAATGAATGCCTCAAAGCCCCTCAAGCCCCCCAGATGAAGCCCAGGGCCTCCGGCAGCTACAGCATTCCCCTGAGGAGGTAGCCATCCACCCTGGGCCCTGGAATGTGGTGTTAGCACTTCGGTCCGGTTAACAGGGAAGATTTTCCAGAAAGCAATTTTCCTTTCAAAATAAATGTTGCCACAGGGCAGCGTCAAACTCGACTGTCTGGAGTGGCGAGTGCGGGGCTGGGAGGCCGACTCAGCGGGATCATTTGCGCTCACGTGCTGCTTGTCTGGCTTTTGCTTCTACAGACACCGCTTTGTACATGATTCAGACAGACTGTGAATACATCTTTTTAAAAGACCTTTCAAATTCTTGGTAAGATAATATTTTGATAGATGATTGCAGATTTTCTTGTATTTGTCAAATGAATAAAGGCCGCATGAATGCAGCTGTGCTAGTCTCCTTACGTGAAAGTAGCGCGGTGCGGAACCGGAAGTGCTGGGCGGTGACGGACTCAGTTTCGGAAACACGGAAGCGTTTCCACCCTTCGCTCCGAGTGCAGAGGAATGGGTCGAGCAGGCCGCTTCTCCGAGGGGCGCGATACTAAATCCGTTTATGAGAAGCCTCAGAATAGTTATTCTTAAAACTTAGTTTCTGAAAACTTTTTTCTAGAAACTGTTTAACTCAAATTAATGTAAACACTGTGGTAACGAGAACGTGGATATTGCAGTACCACACAAATATTTCGTGTGCTAGAGGTTGTCTTTTACAACTGCTGTGTAGGCCATGTCGATGGAAAGCACCCACATTACTTTAGCTGGCCTGGTAGAGCGTAGATTGTCTTACCACTCTGGCCCCAAACTCCACCAATGTTGGGAATTGCCAATCAGAAATGCGTTTGTGGTAGAAAAAAACCAAACTGACTGCTGTCTTCAGAAGGAGCATATAAAAGATGGAGGCGCCCTGGCCCCAGTGGCTAAGGCATCAAGAAGCAGGAGAGGTGTCCGTTTCCCCCTCTGGGAATCAGAGGCATCCTTCACAGTTACGAGTCCCGTGGGCAGTGCCACTAGAGTCCACCTGAGAGGCCTGATGGTTTGTCTTCATCAGCTGGGAGAGGCTTCTGTAGCTGGGACCCTGAGAGAGGCGCTCTGGAGGAGAGTGAAGACGCAGGGTTGAGGAGCAGGAGGAGTGAGGCCCATCTTCTGCGTCACCTGTTCACTAGGTAAGGACCGCAGTTGTCCCTGCAGCCGGGGGGGGGGGGGGGGGGGGGGGGGGGGGGGGGGGGGGGGGGGGGGGGGGGGAGAGAGGGAGACCGAGACCCTGCCCACCAGTAGCTTAGGGTCTGGTTAAAAGTGAAATGAGAAATGACAGCATGCCTGAGTCTCAGTAAGAAGAGGGTTGACTCACTACCTTGAACTTGAATGGGAATGAAGGGTAAAGGAGAGATCCACAAAGACAGGGTTTAAAATCAGTTTTCTCCAGAAACAAAGTTGAACCAACTTTGGGAAGAAGAGAAGAATCTGAATTAGCATGAGGGCAAAGAACATGCACTAAAAACAACCAGGAAGGAAGAAGTACGTGGGAGATATCCAAGGATAGTTCTTTTTGAGTTAAGGTGATGATTTATTCAGAGGAGAACTCAATTAGCAAACCAAATACATGTCCATATGTACTGAGAATGCACCTCCTCCATCACGTGACTTGTAGAAACCATGGAGGATGATGACCTGACCTACCGCAGGGGCCTCTTAACCCTTGACAAAGACTGGTTCTCGTGTGGTGGGCTGGCACTTCGATGTCTGGTGTGCGTGCCCTGTACGGGGACAGACAGAAGAGCCTCAGAAACCCGGTTTGTGGGAGACCTAATTCTTGGGAGAAGGGGTATCATACTCTTGACTCTGCTACCTTTTCCCCCTGAATTTGCTTTAATTATGTAGTAGCCCAGGGTCAATCCCTCATGCAGAAGACGAAAGGATTTAGTTAACGCTTTTGCTGAGGTACCCACAGCATACCTCGAGGTGGGCCCCAGGTAAAATTCAGACTGTGATTCATTTTCTTGGGTAGCAGACTAAAGTAAAAGGTGTATGTGAACGAGGGGGATTTAAAAGTGGAAACCACACTGGGAGCCAGACAAGCATATTTCCATTGCACTTAAATACCTGGACTTGGGGCTGCCGCCCTCCAGACATGGCTGACGCGGTGACGGACCCACAGTGGTTCCTCAAAGGCCACCAAAGAAACTGAGAGGAGACTTTTGGGACTTTTTCCTCCATCAAGAACTAGAGCTGAAGTAGTAACTTGTTTTTCTGTTTAATACTAATTGGATTCCCTACATATGCTATAAAATAGCATTAAATTTAATTGTTTACAGACATGGGCAAGTGTGGTGATTGCAGGGAAGAGGGAGGTATAAGGGGGTTAAATGGTAATGGAAAAAATAAACATTTTTTTTTTTTTTTAAATAAACAAAAGCCCTGGCTGGTGTAGCTCAGTGGACTGAGCATGAGCCTGCAAACCAAAGGATCGAGGTTTGATTCCTGGTCAGGGTACATGCCTGGGTTGCAGGCCAGTTCCCAGCAGGGGACACACGAGAGGCAACCACACATTGATACTTCTCTCCCTCTCTCCTTCCCTTCCCCTCTAAAGATAAAATAAATAAAATCTTTAAAAAAGAATTGTTTAGTGAGATGACTGGGTTTTAACTTGCACAAGCCAGGTGGATGTGAATGTGTGATTTCTTCAGATTTTCCGAAGTGTTGAAAATGACCTCGGAGCCGTCCTGCCGTGGTCAGGGTGCAGATGTGCCTGGGAAGCCTTGTTCTGGAGACTCCTAACCCCACTTCCCTCCTCCCTTCCCCTCCCGGGTCAGGACGCAGCTCCACAATAACCCAGCCAGAAGGTCTCCGGTTTGTAAGCATCATCAGGCTTGAGGGAAGACTCTAACATCCCAGTGGAGGGGAAAGGCTTTTCTCTCCTGGGTAACTTGCATGGGGCCCAGGGGACACCGTCTGAGGATACTTCGAGGGTGTCTGCTCTCCAAGGCAGGGCTGGGAGAGCTGGCCCAGACTTCCCATTTTGCTGTTGTGGCTGCTCCCGAGCTCAGGTTACCGAAGTGGGCATTCAGCAGTGCATTCCAGGGGTACTTGAGGGCCTTCAGCCTCTGGTGGATGCCTGCATCCCTCCACAGGGGGGCCTCCCGGCCTGCCTTCCTGCCTGGGGGTTTGTGTGCTGTGATGGCCTATCCTGGCCTGTTTGACTCCCTGCTGATGGAGAACACCGCCCTGGAAGCCAGGGCGCCCATTTCGTGTCAGGTGGCCCGTGGCAATGACCCCAGAGACAGAGACAGAGGCAGAGAGGAAGCAGGGTCCTGAGCCCCTGTCCACGTGTAGCAGGTCATCTTTTGGGCGACTCTCTTACTCATGGGCAGGGATCCGAATTCCCCTTTACCCCTCTTGCACTATAGATAAATGTATGAGATAAGTCATAGACTCATTACAACTGATTACACCACTTTTGTCATTAAAGCTATGACTCACCGAGGTGCTCAAGCGTTTTATAATTGTTGCATGAATTGATTTTTGTTTTCAAGTCAAATGCACTGGCAAACACTTTTGGTGAGGGGAGGCGGGTGATCTGGCCCAGAAAGTCCCCATCCCAGTGGGAGTTCCCCTCAGACCGGGTCTGGGGGCCACCAGCCAGCCACTTTGCCAGGCCATGCTGATGCGTCCCAGGCATGCATTGCTCTAGGTCCCCTCCCACTGGTCCCTAGCTGCCTGGAAGGCTCTGCCTGTCACTCCAAGGCAGTGCTCCAGCCTGCTGCAGGGGCGGGTGGGGAGGAGGGTGACGCCTGGCACCTCCTCGCCAGGCTGCTGCCCCTGGGGCTGGAGACAAGCCTGGCCCCATCTCTCCACAGGGAACTCGGCCAGACCAGCTGTTTACCACAGCCCCTCCCTGGCTCACCCCTCTCGGCCCCATCCCAGCCTGAGTTTCTCACGGCCTGGCCCCTCCTCCCACGCTGTGTTGCGCCAGGATTCTGTCTCTGGCTGGGGGGAATCTCCCCTTTGTCCCTACATTTCTTCCCTGAGGTTTGATGTTCCTGGGGTGCCCCCTTCCCCAACACACTTCTCACTCTCAAAGCAGGGCAGCCTTTCTCTGCAGACAGGCTCCCTGCACCGGGAAGCTGGCAGAGGAACAGGTCTTGTTTACCCTGATGCCTCTGAGCCAGATGAGGGGAGCCACATGGGCTAGTTCACACCGACTGTGGGGTGTGCCTCCCTCCAGTGGGCACTGTGCTCCCGGAAACGCGGGGCCAGCTTCCCCGGGGGATGAGGGGGAGCTGTGTGCATGTATTCACGGTCCCATCCCAGGTCTCCTAGGAGTTGCTCAATCATTGTTTGGTGAATAAATGGAGTAGCGGGTGGATGCTGGGTCCACAGGAGGGGGATTTCCATGCAGGATGATGTAAACAGGGCACGTGTGTGGGAACATGGTTTAAGTAAGAGCAAACATTTACCAATTTTGCCTTTGTTTACAAGGCTGTGTGAAGAGTGTGGACCTAAATCAATTTTCCTCATCTGCTGAGGAGACCAGTATTTGCACAGTGGTGCTCAGGGTTGAACCCAAAGAGGATTCCTTCCCCAGAACACACTTGTGACATCTTGAGACATGCATGGGTTTGTCCTAGGTCATTGCTACCATGCTAAATGTGAGAAGAATAAAAGATAGCGCAGTTCTTAATAGTTCTCCTTACCCTTCATTTCACCAAGAAAAGCTCCTGAGGAACGTACCTGCCCCTTAAAACCAACGTCCATTGAACCTTCACTGCGGCTATGCCCCAGACACTGTGCTGAGCCCATCACAAGCCGGGTCTTGGTCACCTTTACACACCTTTGAGTAGGGGCCTGTTATCCTCATTTTACAGGTAAGAAAATGCAAGCTGGGAGAAGATGAGTAACAGCCCCAGACTCACACATGGCAAGAAAGTGGGAGAGGCTGCCCTCCCCACTGCCACCCAGGGAGGTCTGAGGCCAAAGCCTTTGCTTGTCACCTCTGGGTTGGAGGGCTGCTGGAGGCCTGCTTCCATCCCACAGGCCACCTCTTGGGGCCTCCATGTCCTCTTCTATAAGATGCAGAGTCTGACAATGTTCCTCAAATTTTTATTTATTGATTTGAGAGAGAGAGAAACATCGATTTGTTGTTCCACTTATTTATGCAGTGGTTGGTTGATTCTTTTTTAAATTTTAATTGTTGTTCAAGTACAGTTTTAATTGGTTGGTTCTTTTTTTTACTCTTTTATTTATTTTTAATTATATTTTATTGATTATACTATTACAGTTGTCCCATTTCTCCCCCATCCTTCCCCTCCACCCTGTACACCCAGTCCCACCCACATTCCCCCCTTTAGTTCATGTCCATGTTTCGTAAGTTCTTTAGCTTCTACTTCTCCCACACTATTCTTGCCCTCCCCCTGTCTATTTTCTACCCACCATCTATGCTACTTATTCTCTGTACCTTTTCTCCCTCTCTCCTTCTCCCACTTCCATGTTGCAAACCCTCCATGTGATCTCCATTTCTGTGGTTCTGTTCTTGTTCTATTTGTTTGCTTAGTTTGCTTTTGTTTTAGGTGTGGTTGTTAATATCTGTGAGTTGGCTGTCTTTTTACTGTCCTATTTTTTATCTTCTTTTCTTAGATAAATCCCTTTAACATTTCATATAATAAGGGCTTGGTGATGAGGAACTCCTTTAACTTGACCTTATCTGAGAAGCCGTTTGTCTGCCCTTCCATTCTAAATGACAGCTTTGCTGGATAGAGCAATCCTAGATGTAGGTCCTTGACTTTCATGACTTGGAATACTTCTTTCCAGCCCCTTCTTGCCTGGAAGGTCTCTTTTGAGAAATCAGCTGACAGTCTGATGGGAACTCCTTTGTAGGTGCCTCTGCCTTTATCCCTTGCTGCTTCTAGAATTCTCTCCTTCACTTTAATCTTGGCTAATGTAATTATGATGTGCCTTGGTGTGTTCCTCCTTGAGTCCACCTTCTTTTGGACTCTCTGAGCTTCCTGGACTTCTTGGAAGTCTATTTCCTTTGCCAGATTGGGGAAGTTCTCCTTTATTATTTGTTCAAATAAGTTTTCCACTTGTTGCTCTTCCTCTTCCCCTTCTGGTACCCCTATAATTCGGATGTTGGGACGTTTAAAGATGTCCTGGAGGTTCCTAAGCCTCTCCTCGTTTTTTTGAATTCTTGTTTCTTCATGCTTTTCTGTTTGGTTGTTTCTTTCTTCTTTCTGGGGTCCACTCCATTGATTTGAGTCCCAGTTTTCCTCCCATCACTATTGGTTCCCTGTGCGTTTTTCTTCGTTTTACTTATTGTAGCCTCCATTTGTTCATCTAATTTGCAACCAAAATCAACCAATTCTGTGAGCTTCCCAATCACCAGAGCTTTGAACTGTGCTTCTGATAGGTTAGCTACCAGTGCTATGAGCTCTGCATCTGATAGGCTGACCACCTCCTGGTCTCTCAGATGAATTAGCTCTGGGGCCCTGGTCCGTTCTCCCTTTTGAGCCATCCTTGGTTTTGGGTTTTTTTTTTTTGTTTTTGTCTGGTCGTGGTTGTTACATAGTGAGGGGTAGAGCCTTAGGCGTTTACCAGGGTGGCATTGTGATGCTGGATGTGGGGGCCGGTCCGAGAGGGAACAATGGGGCTTGCTTGGCGCTGTCTCACAGATTCCAGTCCCTTCAGCCTCTTTCCCCTATCAAATTGGGCCCTTCTGGTGCTGATTTCCATGTGGGTGGGCCTGTGCATGCTCCAGGACCCTGTGGGTCTCCCCAACGAACTCTCCTGTGAGGCTGGGACTCCCTCCCGGCACCTCAGCCCCTACAAGTATTTTCAATGGGTGCTTTTAGGCTTCACTTCCCAGCGCTGGGGTCCTGCATCGTGCAGCCTGTCTTGCTGCCTGTTTTTGCCTGGTGTATCTGTGCTCGAATGTGTGTCCTGGTCAGCCACCTTGTGCGCCCCGCCTGGCCTCCCCGAGTTTGGCATCACCGCCGCCTGTGCGCCTGGGGTGACTGCGCACCTGGGACCACCACCGGCTTATCCTGCTGCGATCCACTCAGCTGGCTGAGGACTCTGCTGGCCGCTGACTCCGCCCCTCTTACTGGTCTGGGTGAATCGTTGTTGTTGGACTCCCACACAATTCAATTTTCTCTCTGTCCTGGTTGGGCTTTCTTCTTTTTTTTTTTTTTGGTTCTATATTTTTGTTGTCCTTAATCTTGGTTGTGAGAGGAGGCACAGCATGTCTAGCTATGCCTCCATCTTGGCTAGAAGTCTAATTGGTTGATTCTTGTACGCGCCCTGACTGGAGATGGAACCCGCAACCTTTGTGTGTCAGGACAACGCTCTAACCAATTGAGTCACCTGGCCAGGGTCTAGTATTAATTTTTATTTATGTTAACTATTGTCTTCCTTTGAAAATGAAGAAACTGCCATACATGAAGGCTAACTCACCAGAGAGGCCCCGACCAGTGAGGGGCAATGCCAGTCTCCAGCCCAGGGAGGAGTGCAGCCTGCCAGCCTCGCTCGGCCCGCTGCCTCCCAGGCTCGGGCCCACATGCACGGCCCCAGCTGTGACAGGTTCAGCAGGCCACCGTCTTCTGCGTGTTGTGCTAATGTTGCTAACCAGAATCCCATCTATTGTGTTAAATTCGTGCAGGTCTACAGTCCCTTAGTGGTAATTATGATATTCAAAAGACTGAAAACTGAAAAGTTTCCCATAAATTTGTGAGACCTGGCCTGTCTGAACTCTGCGAGGCCACTGAGAGTTTTGACTTACCCTGTGTGGGTGAGTAGTTATGTTTTGCTGCAGAGCTGTGAGTGTGGGTTTTTTGTTGTTGTTGTTGTACTTTGCGGTTGGTTGGTTTTGATCCCAGACCCTGCTAGCGGAGGTGTAGCACGTACAGTTTATTAACTTCTAAAATGTGAAAAATCCTCAATTCAGGAGCACATTTGGCCCCAAGAGTTTCTGATAAGGGCTTATAGTTCTATAAAAGCTGTGAAAAATAAAGAGCTTAGGCCTTGTTTTGTGTCTGTCTGTCTCTAAGTGGCATTGTACTCTATGTAACACAGGGTCCGGGACACAGGTCTGAAATTAATGAAGTTGGAGAAGCACGGGAAGGAATGGCGTTTGGTAGAACTCCCTTCACTTAGGTTGAGCATTGGGAAGTCTGTTTCCGAATTGCGAGGCGCTGGTCCTCTGCCTTTCTGGGTCATGTTCCCAGGCCTGTGGCACGGGGCCAGGATGCTTCTCCGTTTCAGGGCTGAGAACCATCGAACCGAGCACAGACAAGGAGTGCCCTGGGGTGTGGCGGCCAGGGCAGGAGGAGAGGATCCAGAGAGCCTTGCTGCTGGCCTCTGGGGTCCCAATCCAGGCCCCCTCCCCAGCAGCCCACCAGGCAGCAGCAGCAGAGCAGGAGGCGCTGAGCCTCAGCCACCACTGAGGACCTGGGACTGAGGCTGAGGACCTGCCCTCTCTCTGGACGACTGAGCGCTGACACCACCGCTGCTCAGCCGCGGGCCCCCAGGTTTTCTCTGGAAGCCAGGGCGCCCACCCTGAGCTGAGAGGGACCCTTGGGGCCTGTGCTCTGCAGACTGGCCTCGCACCCCACACCGACCTTTGTGGGACCTGGGTCCCCAGCTCACCTCCCATTCAGGAAATGGAGGGTGGGCAAGGGTGGGCTCCTCACACCTGCTCCTTTAATGCCTCCAGGAGTTCAGGTGACAGAGCTTCTCCAGAGAAGACTGTAACCCCACACTTGCGGTGTGTAGCCTGTGTGTATGTGTTCCCATGCAGAGGGAAGGCGATGAGATCTCTGAGGCTGGAGCTGCTGGATGGGAGCCAATCAGGACAGGCTTTCCGGAAATTTCCTTCCTTCCCCCCTTCGTTGCTGGTCTGGCTCTGGTCTCCTGCTCCACGGCAGTTTCTTCACATGGCCTCCCCCTCCTCCTGGTGCCCTTTCCCAGGGTCTGGGTTGCAGTTGGGGGCAGATGTCACCAAGGGACATCTGCGGAGTTCTGTTCTTTCTCTCGGGTGGCCCTCATGTCTGTGGGAAGGGTCCAGAGCTCAATTCCTGCCCCAGCTTTGGGGGTGAAACTCCCCTCCAGAGGCCAGGTGGACAGCCACTTGTCAGCCACACTGAGCGCTGCACTTCTGGCTCTCATGGTCTTGCTTGGTGTTTCGAGGTCCTGGCTTCTTTGTGGCAGCAGGAGACAGCAAAGAGGATTGGTGTGGGACCTGGGAGCACAGTGCCCAGTCGAGGGGCAGACTGGCATCAAGTGTTTTCACACTCTCTCCTGACCTTGAACGATTGTCTCAAGGGAAATATATACACGAGTTGGAGGGTGGGAGAAGGTAGAGTGACAAATGGAAGAAGGCGTGAGTGTGAGGGAGGCGTCCCTTTTCCTTTGGATTGCTAGTGGGCTGTGTCATAGGTTCTGCGACTTGTGCAGCAGAAACAGTTGACCATTCAGGTTGCAAGGTTCATTTCTTTTACATTAACACACATCAGAATGTGATGCCCGACTAGCATGTGAACTCCCCAAGGGCAGGACAATCCATGGGGTAGAGCCCCAGCTTGGGAGAGCTGATAGTGCCTCTCTTCTCCACACTGTGTCTAAAGACATTCCCTTGTAAAAGGGTGGCTTGGAAACGGCCCTGGGGCACTCACACCATGGAGACCAGTAGTGCCACAAAGCGGCACTTGCCCTCCCGAGAGCTGGTTTCTAAGCGCTTGCCTCCACTGGACAGGTCTCTCCCCAGCTTCTGGCGCAGAGCAGGCACTCAAATATAAAAAAGGAATAAATAAAGGAGTGAACAACCACCACCTGAAAAGAAAAAAAGAAAAGAAAGAAAAAAGTGAAAGAAGTAGCATTTTCTAAGTTCAATTCCACAAATCTGTGTGTCATGTTCTGCAGGGAGAGCGGGGACCCTTGTCTGCTGGGGGTGGCCCAGCATCGGAACTTCCCTTCTGGGGAAGCTGCCAGTTCAGCTTTCCCGGTCCCAGCAGTCAGGGTGCGGGTGTGTTCCTATTGGAGTGGGAGTCTATGAGCACTCTTCCTGCGGGCAGCATGGGTCGGTGTTGCCTAAAGCAGCGGTTGCAGGGGTCTGGGGTCCAGTGGGCCAGGTCCCAACCAGACCTGCAGGATCCTGGACCTTGAACTGCAACCTCAGCAGGGGTTCCAGCCCACTTGGGTGCCTGATTCTCCAGCTTCCCGTCAGTTCTCTGACCTCCCAATGTCCTTTGTCTAAGCAACTTGCTGTTTCTGTTAGTGAAGTTCTTTCTGTGGTTTGCAGCTGAGAGCCCTGCATGTCAGGTCCATTTAGATGGGTGGAGATCTACGGGGGAACATGGACTGGAGGGAGCAGGGGTAGGGGGAGCCTGCAGGATGTGGACCTGATGGTGGCTGCAGGAGGCTGTCAATCATCCATGCTTCCCACACCACGCTGTCTTGAGGGACACCTTCAGGAGCACCACAGACCTCTGGTACAGGGGACAGTGATGAAAGAGACAGATCCCTACCCATGCAAAGTTCACAGTTTAGAGGGAGAAAGAGACACAAGTATCACTGTCACAGTTCGAAAGAACCCAGAGGTGTGTGTAGGGAAGGCTTCTTGGAGGAGGTACTTCCTGAGAGCCCTGAGGCTCTTGGGTTTTTGCCTTCTTCCTTTTCTCTCCAGCTTCCACCCCAACCCAACCTCACAAAGAGATCTGGCCGTGCCTTGACCCTGGCCCTGGCCCTTCCAGTCTGTAGAGCTGATCATGGTGCAGGGAACCCAGGAGACAGGTGGAGGGAGCATGGGGCAGAAGGAACTAACTTTTATTGACCACTTAGTAGGAGCTTTACAGAGCCAGTGACTTCCCTACTTTGTCACCCTCTTTGAGGCTCAGGTGGGCCAGTTGAGGCTTAAGGAGGTGACATGAGAAGCCCATACACTGAGAGGCAGAGCAGGTTCCCACCCCAGGTCCGTCTGCCTCCCAGGGCTGTACTCCTTCTGCCCCTTCTGCCCTGCTTTGGGCTACCTCCACCCCCAGCCCCAGTGGAGGGGAGTCTCCCGCAGCCAGTTGGCGGCTCCAGCCAGTGCAGAGGGGAGGTTACCTGGGAGCGACGGTCTTACACTTTTTCCTGGAATCTTCTTCTAAGACACCTTTTTTGTGCGCACACCAATTGTGTACGCACTGTTTTCTTTTTGTTAAAGATTTTATTTATTTATTTTTAGAGAGAGGGGAAGGGAAGGTGAAAGAGTGGGAGAGAAACATCAATGTGTGATTGCCTCTTGCACACCCCCTACTGGGTGCCTGGCCTGCAACCCAGGCCTGTGCCCTGGCTGGGAATCAAACTGGAGACCCTTTGGTTCGCAGGGCAGCACTCAATCCACTGAGCCACACCAGCAGGGCATGTGCACTGTTTTTTGATGAACAACAATTATGTGCTGGGCTTGTGCTCACAGCATCCTTCTGAGGTGGCAGGATTTGAGATTTGAAGACAGGTCCTTGCCCAAGCCAGTAAGTGCTGGAGTCCGGCTGGTGAGTCCAAGGCCGTCCCCTAACACTGTGTGGGTGGGGAGCAGGAAATCCTGGGCCCGGGTGTCTGAGAAGAAGGGCTCACAGAGGAAAAACAGGAACAGTTCAGGAAGATGCCTCGCTGCCTGCCCCCACCCCTGCCATGGCAGGAGAAGCTGCTTCCTCCCACTTTACAGGGGACCTTTGACCAAACTCAGAAAACTCCTGGCTGATGGGGGTCAGGGAGTGGAGCTTTTTGAATGGAAAAAACTATTTTTCCTCCTCTAGGGAAGCTTTGGGTAATTCCACTGCCTTTTCTCTGGCAAGCCTTATCTTTGCCTAAGAATTCACACGAGTCCCCAGGGGCCCCTGCTACACAGCTGCGGCTTCTCCTCTCTCCATGGATAGGTAAGAAATGGGTCAGATTTAAAATGCTGTGTTTTAGTAAGCATTTTGTCTGAGCCCAGGGAGATGACCTGCAGGAGCTGCGGTTCTTAAGACAGTGTGTGTGGGGGGGGCGGGGGTGAGCTCCCCTCTGGTGACTTTTCTCTGCCCCAGTGGCGGCCAGGGGAGAAATGACCCCTGGCTCCATGGCTGAGGCAGGCAAGGGTTTGCAGGCAGAAGAGGATGAGGTTAAAGGGACCACACACCTCCCACATGCCCCAGGGCCAGTGCTATTTTCCTGGAGATGGGTGATTTCCAGTCCCCCAAAAAAGGGATGGCAGGCAGAGTGCCTTGGCTGAGAAAAAGGATAACTAGGAGAGAAAAATGTATCACATTTATTGAGTCCCAGCTTGATCCTAACTAGTGCCTGGGCACAGGGGATAGGGATGCAAGCTTTCTCCTGAGGGGCCTCTGGCTGAGTCAGAGAGACAGATTCCCACAGCCTGATGTGTCCTATGTCAACTACAGCGGACAGAGACTGAGACTAAGAAGCCAGGGGCCCAGAGTGGTGTGGGGCGGCTTCTGGAAAAAGATGATATTGGACCAGGGTTTTGAGGGATGAGTAGGAGTCTGCACCGTAGAGCAGGTTTCCAGAGAGCATTCTGGGCAGGGGAAAAGCCAGCTGGTGGTGGGAAAAACCAGCTGGTGGTGGGAAACAGAAGCTGGTGTGAGGAAAAAGTCGGTTATGGCCAAAGTACAGAATTCAGGGGGGAAAAGACAAGGGGTGGGGTCTGAACACAGAGATGCGTCGTATGTAAGGTGGGTGGCACGAAACTGGAAGGGTGCCCTCCCAAGAGTGCCGGCGGAGTGGAGGACAAGGCAAGGCTTGGCTCAGACCCAAGGGGACAGAGGCCCTGGGCATCACCGGTCACTGTGGTGGCCTGTCCACGGGGGCATGTCCTCGCTCCGGAATTGGGGATGGGTGTCACTAGGGTGGGGTGGGAGGAAATGGGGCGGGGAGGAAGTCAACCAGCCCTGGGGAGAGAAAGTCTAACCTCTGCAGGCGTTCCGAGTGGCCAGGCCGACCTCCAGGCCGCGGAGGGGGTGGTGCGGATGGAGCGGCCCCGCCAGCCCAGCGCCTCGGGGCTGAGACAGGTAGGAAGGCGGAGAGACAGCAACCCGGCGGCAGGGGCGGCTCACTCCGTGGCTGCCCCAGGAATTTGCCGGGTGCGGAGGGTGTGGGGAGCCCCTAGGAGACGCCGCCCCCGGCTTTGCCCGTGGAGGTGAGAGCTGCGCTGGCCGCCGCTCCTCACCGCGCGCCCTGGGGCTGGGCTGGGGGTCTCCAGCCGGGAAGAGACGCCTGGAGCCGTGGACGCGGGTGCGGGGCGGACGGACTGATGCCACCCCCGGCGGCCCAGCGCCGCCGCCGCCTCCAGCCTTCTGGGAACTTTCCCCGTTGGTTTCTGTTCTCAGCGCTGGGACCCGAGACGGAGTGCGCCCCTCCACGGAGGTGAAGGATCCTCCGGCCCCGGTTCCGCCGCTCGCCCGCACCTGCCGGTCCATCCCGCGCCGCACGTGGGAAGCGGCAATTTGGGCTTTTGGTCGCTGCACCGGTGGGGTCCCTGGGCGAGGGGGGGTGCGAGGCCCGTGCCAGGGGTGGTGGTGTGGCCGCGGGGCTCCCCCTATGGCGGGCAAACGCTGGGGAGATCCTAGAACTGGGGACGGACAAAGGAGGGCGTCGCTTTCCGCGTCCGAAGGGGACTGTGTGGGGGTGAGATGCGCGGGAAGCTCAGGCGCGAGCTCCTGTAATCCCCCACCCGGAGGCGTCCCGAGTAGCAATTTTTTTTTTTTTTCTCCGAGTAACAATTTTAAGTAAAGTTCTTTCTCCGGTCCTTTCTTCGGTTTCTCCGGTAGCTCAGCTCACCGCGCCCCTAAAGGCAGTCTCCCCAGAGGAGCGTCACCTGTTGCTCGTCTCCCGCTGAGGCCTAGAACCCGGCTCCCGCTGCAGCGCCTCCTCCCCTCCCACGAGCTGCTGTCAGCACCGCAGGGCGCAGGGGCGGGGAGGCAGACCGCCACCCGCCTCGCCCCCGCTAGCCCCAGGAGCCTCCGATTAGGCAATGAAAAGAATGACTAAATGAATCACTGTTGGTGCTAAATTAACGGAGCATGCACGTCGTTAAACGTGCCAAGTTAAATTCTGCTGAATTTGGCTTATGTTTGCTCCGTTTGATTCTTGTAAACTGAGATCATTTTATACTTAAAAAAAATAAAGAGAACATTGGTAGAATTGCAGATTTTAAAATTTAAGCACACAAGTCAGTACTTGTTTAATGTTTTTTACCGAAAACATTCACATTGTTTATGTCACTCTGCGGTGCAGTGACACGTACACACACGCGCACGTGCCGCACACCCTGCACCCAAACACTGCCCGTGCACACACTGCGTGAGCGCGCACACCGAAGCCCACCAGGTACTGCGTGCACATACACGCCACACTGCTCACGTGCACACACCCTGCACAGACCCCCGCACGAGGAACGTGCTGTGGAGCTTCCCCACTACAGGGAAATACTGGCTTCGGTTTAAAGTAGGATACAATTAGCATTTTTAAAGCACTTAAATTGAGTTTTATAAACGTCTTTAACAGATTTTTCAAGGACCTACATTAATGAGTTTTAAACAACTTGCGTAATGGCTTAAAAAAAAAGAACAACTCTTGCTGAGTTAAAACAGTGAATCTGATGGCTTTAACCCTGAACTCCTTGCCTGAACGAGGAAGTATTTTTAATTGACCTCTTTTTCTCCTCTGAAACCCTGAAAGGAGTTACTCTTGAACGTTTACAGGCCAGTTGCAGACAGGCCTTGTCTCCCTCCCTGTGTGAGCGGCGCGGCCGGTGCTGTGCTGAGTCTCCTGGCCTTCCCTCCCGTCCGTCCCTCGGCCAGCCTCCAGGTCATCTGTGCGGAGCGGGAAGGGAAGCAGACGCCCCTGCCAGCCGCCCTCTAGCCGCTGTCGGAGGCCGGGGCCCAGGTGGGGCGGCGCCTGGTCTGCCCCGCCCGCTCCAGCCCGGCCTCTCCCGCAGGCCGAGATGCAGCTGCTCCTGCTCGTGCTCCTGCTCGTGCCCCTGCTTCTGGCCCTGGCGGCTGGGTCCTCGGTGAGTGCAGCCGTGTCCGTCCCCGGAGGACTCTACTTGGGAGACGGGTGCGGGCTGGAGCCCCAGCCTCCCCCACGTCCCATTTCCCGGAGGCGGCAACAATCTAGGAGTGGGCCAAGGTCCGGGAAGATGGACTGGGTGGGACGAGGCGAGCCCTCCGTCGGAGCTCCTTCTGAAACAGGTGGGACCCTGAAGCCAGCTGACCAAGGCGCCCAGACCCGCTCCCCTGGCTGGGAGCGCAGTTTGCAACTGCAGGAATGGCAGCTTCCCAGCACCCGCCCCCTTCAGAAGGTGCTGGGTGCACGCTAATGCTGGGAACCCCCTCCCTGCAGAGGTCTTCCAAGGTGGAAAGTGGGGGAGCGGGGGGGGGGGGGCAATGCTGGTACCAGCCAAGGTGCAGACTCGGTGGCTCATTCTAGCAGACTCCTGCCATCTGCAGGGGGGACCAAACTCCACCGCCTCTCAGCCGTTTGGGCGGAGGGGTTTGGGGAGCCCGCCACTAGGCGCACCCTGGGGGTTGGCATCTGGAGCGGGGCTTCGATAGGACTTTCTGAAAGGATGGAAGCTTTGGTATCTCTGCTCTCCAGGAAGGCAGCCCCTGTGTTCACGTGGCTGTTGAGCGTAGGATCTGTGGCTAGTGCCACTGAGGAACTGAATTTTTTGTTTAATTCGATTTCAGTTAATTTAAATAGCCACAAGGTGCTAGTAGCAACCGCTCGGTGCTGGCGTAGAGTGGATGCAGAAAGCCCTCTGGTGATCAGAGTGCTGTTCCATTACCAGGAGCTGGAAGGACAGGGCTCCCTGAAGAACCTATGTGTGTCCTCGGGAGATAAGGGGTCTTTGAGATCACGGGACCTACCTTCAGGGAGGGGAGGGTCTGTGGAGCTGGGCTGGGCCCTGGAGCGGCTCCTGCCAAGCTCTCCTGGCACCGCTGGGACGGAAGGCGCAGAGGTAGCCAGGCCCCATCCTTCCCCTCCGGAGCTCTGCACAGGGAAGGCCTGCAGCCTTGCCCAGCCCTCTGCGAGGCTGGAGGGTTAGAGAGAAAGGGCAGAGAAACCTTGCCGCCTTGGGCAGGGAAACGCCCCCTGGGTGGAATTGAGAGTTGAGGATGAGAAGGGCCCCAGAGGGCAGGCAGGGTGAGCATGAGCAGTGGGCAGCCACACCCCCCCAGAGCTGCACCAGGCCACGGTCGGAGCCCTGACGGGCAGAGCCTTCCCCCCTGGAGTCCTCTCCAGCAGATCCCCACAGTCAACTCTGCCATCCCCTGGTCCTTGAGCCCTAAATGCCGCTCTGTGGTCCTTGGCGAGGGCTTCCTCCTGGTGCCTGGGGGCATGGAGGCCACAGCTTGGTAGAAGGGGTCATGGCACCCGTGTCAAAAACCGCAGGACGAAACCCAGAGACACCCACTAACAGCTACGTGGCCTTCAGCAAATCGCCAGGCTGCAGATCCCTTTAATTTGGGGGCCAAAATGCCCACCACGGCTGCAGTGCAGATGGAAGGAGTCAAGGCCACAAAGTGCTCTGGGTCTCGTCAGGTGCTTTCTCCTTTAGCAGCGCCTGCGTGGCCCTCTCCTACCTCCTCAGCAGGGGCGACCTCAGCTGGGGCTGGGCCTGGCCGGCTGGGACCTCTCCTGCCCCTCCTCCACTGTCTGGGGGAGGCTGTGGCCCAGCCTCACTGCTCAGCTGCCTTGGGTCTGGTTCTGGCTGGGGTGGGATCCACCACAGGATCCCCAAACAGTTCTTGGGCTGTTCTAGTGCTGACAGGGTCAGCTTGAACAGAGGATTGAGAAGGAATAAGCATTGCCCCCTTGCCACCCACCCCTACCCCCACGCCCAAGCCAGGCAGGGGAAGCTTCCCGAGGTGATGGACTGCCAGCCCCTTGCCTCCCACCACGCTCACCCCCTCTCACACCCCTCCCACCTGCGCATGCAGGGCAGCTGCTCCCCCTGGGAACAGCGCAGCAGGAAAGGGGGCTCCAAGCCCCAGTGGGAGTTGCAGGAGGAGGGGTGGGGTGCTGAGAGCAGCAGCAGGCAGGTGAGGACAGGCCAGGCTAAGGGCGGACTGGACCAGCTCATTCTGGCTGCTCTCGGGCAGCCGGTGGTGCGGGTAATGACAGGGAAGCCATGCGCCTGTGCTGCTCAGCGGAAAGCGCCTTCTTCCCTCGGGGAGACGGTGAGGAGTAGCGGACAGGGCGCGGCTCTAGGGTCTGACAGGCTGGGTCCCTCGATCCTGCGTGCTGGTGGCCCTGGGCCGGTGGCCGCCTGCCCCGTGGGTGCTGCTGAGGGTGAGGTAAGGGGGTGTTTGTAGGGCTTGGTACTCAGAAGGCCCCGTGTTCGGGCCAGTCCTCCCCCACCCCACCCTCCGCCCACAAGGTGGCTGGGTGGAGGGGTGCCCCTTGTTGTTGCCTCCTTCACAAGTCAGTCCCGCCCTGCTCGGGGGAAGGGTGGGCTGGGGAGGCCCAGTGCCTCTGTTTCAGGAGCAAGACTGACATCCAGACAGGTCTTGGTCCGAGGGTAATTAGTAACCAGACCAAGGCCAGCAGGGTGTGAAAGCAGCAGTCCCCGAGGGCAGCTTCCAGAACTCTCAGACCTGGTGTTGAGGCTGTGTGTGTGGGCAGGGGCAGGCACTGCTTGTCCAGGAAAGCCACCTTCCCCTCTCCACACTCAATATCTTCCCTTTAAAATAGGAACTTGATCAGGTGAATTGCACTTTACATTTTATTAAGAGAACACTTGGATATTCTGGTTCACTGGTTTTTCAAACACTTGGCCCTTTGTCCCAGTGAGAACTGAAGGATAAGTAATTTGAAGTGTGAAAGCTGAGACCTTTGCTCTGGCTGGCCCTTCCTTCTTGGTGTTGTGAGTGGTTTGTTGTGACTCAGGGTTCGGCTCTGTTAGAAAGCAAGGAAAACCCGGTGTTGGCACCAGGGGTGTCAGAGCTGAGCTGTGGGTGATTTGTGGGTGCATAAACCCCACCGAGACCCTGGGGAGTTGCTGGGGGCTCCCAGCGGGAGGCAGAGCTTGCTTCCTCACATTAGGGCTTGAGTTCTTTCTCTGGAAAGTGGGAGTGATTTGTTTTTCTCCCTAGAGATTCTTTTGTGGTGATGCCTTAAAATACAGTCCCCTGTCAGCAAATAGGACATACTTCCAGCACACCTCTGCCTCCTGGCAGAACAGCGAGGTCAAGTCTGACACCTGTCCAGCTCCTTAGGACGCACCTGCATCTCACTGGGCTCCCCCAGTGAGGTAGGCGGGGGGGCAGAGGCCTGGGGTGAAGCTGACCTGCTGCTGTGACTGCTGGTCCCTGTGTGGCTCTCTCTCCCTGCCTCACTGCCTCATTGTCTGTGCTCTGGGGCAATGCCGCCACCCACGGCTGCATGCAGATGGAAGGAATCAAGGTTCAAAGTGCCCTGGGTCCCCTCAGGGGCTTCCTCCCTCAGCAACACCTGCGTGGGCTTCCACCTCCTCCACGGAGCTGAGCCCAGGTGTCCGGTTGTTCGGAGGGTTGAATGGGGGAGCATGTGTGTGGTGCGTGGGCTCCTGATGGTCAGATCCTTCTGGTGGGAACGTGCTCCGTCAGGATTGCTTTCCTGTTACAGAGCCGCAGGTCACAGTGCTTCGACGAGAGAGACGCGCTCCCTCTCACTCAAATGCCCAGAGGTCAGAAGTCCGGGTCGATGGGTCTCACAAAGTCCTCCACCAGGGCTGTCCAACCTGAGGCCCGAGGGCCACAGGTGGTCCAGGATGGTTGTGAGTGTGGCCCAACACAAAACGTAAATTTACTTAAAATGTTATGAGATTTTTTTGTGATTACATGCTGCTGCGTATTCAATGTGTGGCCCAAGACAGCTCTTCTTCAGTGTGGCCCAGAGACACCAAAAGGTTGGACACCCCTGCTAGGCTCTAGGATCCTTCTATCCCTGCTTCACCTTTTGAAGCCTCTATTCCTAAATTACCTCTCAGTGCGGAAGGCTGCTCCAACTCCAGCTATCACATCTGCTCTCCAACCAACAGGGAGGCGTACAGGGAACGAAGAAAAAGGACAAATGCACAAGCTAGCTGTCTCTTAAAGAGATTACTGGGGACTGCTGCCCAGCGCATCTCATTGAAGAGAGTTTACTGATAGAGCCTCGGCTAGCTGCAGGAAGTCGGGAAAGTGAATGCTGGGCGGGTGCAGCCTGGTGTCCAGCCGGGAGTCAAGGGTTCTCTCATGTGGGAGACGGGGAAGACAGGTACTGGGGCAGTCCTGGGAGCCTGCCCCAGATTGGCAGCAGGAACCACAACCTCCCCACGGCCCCCCACCCCTCCTAGGATTAGACTACCTTGTTTTAGTAGTCGGAACTACAGAGACTTGCAGAAGTGAGGTCGCCCACAAGCAGAAGCAGGCGCAGCAAGGCTCGCTGTGGCTTTTCTGGTCTAGCCCCCCGCGAAGCGACATTGCCTGCATGGGGTGGGGGGACTGCCTACCTGAGAACCGCCTTGTTCTTCCTGCCCTTTTATTTTTTATAAGATTTTATTTATTTTTAGAGAGAGGGGAAGGGAGGGAGAAAGAAAAGGAGAGAAACACTGATTGGTTGCTGCTCTCATGCCCCCATCTGGGGACCTGACCCGCAACCCAGGCATGTGCCCCAACTGGGCATCGAACCAGTGACCCTTCGGTCTTGCAGGCTGGTGCTCAATCCACTGAGCCACACCAGCCAGGGCTCTTCCTGCCCTTTTATATCTCCCTCCTGAAAAAACCTGCTCTGTTGACCCAAGGGCTCCCATGCAAGACAGTATTTGCAGACACCTTGATTGCCAAACCAGACTCATCAGGGGCCAGTGGACAGCATCGTCAGGGGGCAGTTCTCTGCCCCCAGCTTGGTGGTCTCCCCACTGAGCCTGGCAAAGAGCAGGCGCTGCTGGTGGCGGCTGCCAGGACAGATGCAAAGACCTGCTTGCTCTCAGCTCCTTATGGTGAAAGCTGGCTAATTCTGTAAATTCTGTCCGGGATGTCCAGTGGCGATGCTGAGTCCTGAAGAGAAGGAGACCGGACTCCCCGAGTGGGTGGGGGAGTGCTGTTTGCAGGCAGGGGGCCTCAGTGAGCCTGTGGGGGCTCCAAGGGTGACTCGGGTTCCTGACCCTGCCTTCTCCTCTGGCTCCCAAGGTGAGACGGCAGAGTGACACCTGGGGTCCCTGGGGCGACTGGAGCCCCTGCAGCCGGACCTGCGGAGGGGGCATCAGCTTCCAGGAACGTCCCTGCTACTCACAGAGGTAGGGGAGGCTACAGCGGGCCAGCTTGTTAAAGCATGGCAGGTGCGAGGGGTGGGCTGTGTCCTGGGCCAGCTCTGGGCCAGCCCTGGGTCGCACAGAGGAGAGCTGCCACGCAGCAGATTTGTCCTGGGAGCTGCATGGAGGGAGCATTTGAAGTCAAGTCATTTCCCATGTACGTACTGACGCTTGATTTCCACAATCAACTGCATTTCGGAGGAGCTGGAGCTGCGGCTGCTCCGTCCACCCCCGAGGCTCTAGCCCCTGACGCAGTGCGGGCAGACAGCAGGTGCAGAAAACTCCCGTGGAATTAGTCATCTTCAGCAGGCCACCCTGTGCAGTTTCTCCCACAAGTGACTTAAGACCTGCTGTGTGTCCTGCGCTCTGATAGGTGCTATACGGGGGTGGGCACAGAAGAAGGGGTGGTGACTCCTTGCCTGTGTCAGTGGGTTTAGATTGCTGTTCCCGAGAACTGAGAACCCCATGTGAAGAGAAGGTGAGTCGTTATCCTAAGCGCTTTGTACTCACTTGTTCCTTAATTGTCAGGGTAACCTTAGCAGGTCAGGGTATGATACATCTTATTTTATCTCCAAGAGCAGAATTTGGGGCTTCTCTGGAAATTTGCCCTCAGAGGCAGAGTGGCCCCGAGTCAGACACACTCCAGGATACTCCGGGAGACTTCCAGTCTCCCTCCCCCTGTTATAAACACAGGGCTCATGGCCCCTGCCTAAGGGGATTTGTGTCTGTGGGCACGCTCCCCAGCTGCCTCTCTGGCCCACAGAGGAGTCCACAGAGTCTGGGGGGCTGGGGGCCTGTGGGGCCTGTGGGAGAGCCCCAGAGGGGGTTGGGAGTGTTGGGTAACGGGGTGGGGGCTTCCTGGTGCTTTGTCCCGCAGGAGAGATGGGGGCTCCAGCTGCGTGGGTCCCGCTCGCAGACACCGCTCTTGCCACATTGAGGTAAAGCCCACGCAGGCGGGGGAAACCAGCTTCCTAGACCCTCTCCCTGGCTGACTTCCCAGGGTGCCTGTTTGTCGGTGCACAGCCAGGGCTCCCTGGGAAGTCCCTGAGTCCCTTCCTCACCGAAGGACAGAAATGACAGCCTGGACGCCTTTCCCTCCAGCAGTTGGCCCAAAGCCTCCTCTCCCTGCCACCCCCCCCACCCCCTCCCGCCCCTGGAGGGGAGCCCTGGGGACCACTCTGCCTCCCTGAAATTGCAGCAGGGGTTGAGGGAAAGAACCCACCTTCCCTGGGACCAACGGGTTGCGCAGACCCCAGGGCTGACCCCACTTCCCCCTCCCTGGCCCCCTCCACCCCCACAGAGCTGCCCCGATGGTGCCCGTGACTTCCGGGCAGAGCAATGCTCCGCCTTCGACAGCCAGGAGTTCGAGGGCCGGAGGTACAAGTGGCTGCCCTACTACGGGGGTGAGTGTGCAGGCGGGCTCGGCACAGGTGTCCCTGTGACCCCACCCTGCATGTCCCTGTGCTGGTCGTCATCCTTTTGGGACCTCTTTTGCACATCGACTTTCATTTCACTTTTTTTTACGACCATTCTTCAGACGCTTTGTCAATTACATTTTAAAAATTCATGAGCACCCCAGCACGGCCCAGCAACACGGCAGTGGTGGTCATCTTGAGGTTTTCTGGCCTTTCCCACTCTGTATACATTTTCTTAAAAACAAAATTAAAAAAATGTATTGAGTTTTAGAAAGAGGGGAATATCAATTTGTTGTTCCGCTCATTTACATATTCATTGGTTGATTCTTAGATGCACCTTCACCGGGGTCGAACCTGCAGCCTTTGGGGGTACAGAGTCAGTGCTCTAACCAACTGAGCTACATGGGCAGGGCCCCTGTGTATGCGTTTTCAAACAAAGCCATAGCTGTGGCCCTGCTGTTCTGAGTCCCACTTTTGACTCCATCCTCGAGGCCTTCCTGGTGCCGCAGCAGCAGCCGGGAGGAGGCACAGTGCTGAGCAGGCAGGAGCCTGGACTCAGGGTCGCTGGCCAGAGGGCCGGCTCTGGGTAATTTGGAGGAGGGTGTATGTAGACTGTTAATTTTTAGAGCAATACAGTTCAAGAAAAAAAAAAGAAAAACCCACTAGTGTGTATGTAATTACAATCGTTCAAGTGAGTCAGAAGGTACCGCAGGGTAATTCTTCTGAGTAGAATTGGTTTCCACGACTCACTGCAAATGACTCCGGGAAACTCGATGGCCCTCTGGGCTCCGACTTACTGAACAGTCATGTCCTGTGTGTGCTCTTGGGGGGGCAGGGGCCTTGGTTAGAGGGGGTGCCCCCAGTGGGGTTCATTTGCATTCATTGCTCCTCCCAAATTCTGAGGTAAGCATGTGTCGAAAATAATTTAAAGATATCCATATTATAGAAACATCAGAACGCAGAGGAAAGGTTAAAAAGGGTTCTGGAGGGTTGCCTTCTGTGTTGGGAAGGTGATTAAATCCCTATTAGCATTTGTGGGCTGTTTAAACAATGTGTGTATAATACTTAGATGAATATAAAAATTAAAAGAAAGAAATGACCTTCAGCCTACGTCTTCCGTAGGACCACTGCTAGCATTTCGTTCTGGCCCTTTTCACTTTATTTTCTCTGTGTGTATGTATTTGTTACAAGCATCTTCCCACTATACTTTACTGTATAGTTTTAATTATTTTTAAAAAACATTTATTTATTTATTCAGAGGGGAAGGGAGGGAGAAAGAGAGGAAGAGAAATATCAATGGGGGAGAGAAGTATCTGTTGGTTGCCTCTTGCACCTGCCCCAGCCAGGGACCCCGCCCAAACCCAGGCACTGCCCTGACCCGGAATCAAGCCTGTGACCCTGTGGTCTGCCAACTGAGCAGGACTTGTCTTCCTAATTTTTAATGGCTTTGTTAACATGCATGACATTCTATTGATAGATCACTTACTGAGAGTCACTTGTTAACATTTTGATCAAGTTATTGTAGATAGGGCTAAGATAGACCTCTTCAAGTATCTAGTTTTTTACTTATTTTGGGATTTCCCTTGGACTTGAGCCTCAGAGATGATGCAGCAGTTTCTCGGGAAACATCCTTCTCCCTGGGATGGGGGTGGGACTCGAAACCACTTGGAGGGGGCTGCTGCAAGGGCTTTCTCTCCACCCACCTCCCCATTTGTATGCTTTTGGCCCCGCCCATGCTCCACGGAGGTTAGGGTAGCCTCAGCCCTTGAACCTCACTAGGGTCTCAGTTTCCCCTTTTGCTTGCCCCAGCCCCAAACAAGTGTGAGCTGACCTGCATCCCCAAGGGGGAGAACTTCTACTACACGCACAGGGAGGCCGTGGTGGATGGGACACCCTGTGAGCCTGGCACTCGGGATGTCTGTGTGGATGGCATCTGCAGGGTGAGTGCCCCCCACCGCCCCCTGCTGGTGTCGCCCTGCCCTGCAGTAGCAGGGCCGGTGGCCCTCCTGAGTTTGATATCTTCCCAAGGCCCTTCTAGCTGCCTTTCATCGCAGATGCCCTATGACCTTCTTACCTTTGCCCTTTGAAAACTTTAGCCCCATGATGGGAGCATCCTTCTGGATGGCAAGTTACAGAACCCAACTAAACTGACTTTTGAAAAAGCCACCGAGGGTGGGCTGGCTGGCTGCAGGTGACTGAGTGGTGCAGCTGGAAAGCTCTCTCCTTGCCTTTGGGCTTCCAGCACTGGGGTCAGGCAGGTTCCTCCTGTGAGGTGTGAACGTGGCCACCAGCAGCTCCAGGCTTCGGCTGTCCCAGCTGGCCACTCCCCAGGAAAGGGCACCCCATCCCCAGGAGTTTCAGCGACCTGGGTTGCTCCTGCTTTATCTTAACTTGGGGGTCCCCTCAGCCACTCCCTTGGAGCAAGGCCACAGGCCACTGAACTGCCCAAACGCACCGCTGGGAGCTCTGTCCAAACTCCACGGGGGCGAGCTGGTCCCCAGAGGAGAGTGAGGTGTTATTGGCAGGAAGGGGGCAATGGGTGCTGAGCGGCAGAGGAGGCAGACAGCCCCGGGCCGGGTCCAAGGCTTACTCTGCCCATGATACTTCTAGGCTTTGTGGTTCATCTGAGAGTTTTTAAAAATTGTTGCAAATCTCCAAAAATGTTTTTCCAATATACTTACTGGAAAGATCCACGTATATGTGACCCCTACTCACTTCAACCCCATGTTCAAACCCCCGCAGTTACTGCCCCCTCCCTGACCTGGCCCAGCAGCCAGGGCTCAAATCCCTGTGTGTCTGTGACCCCCTCTGGTCTCTCCTTCATCTCTGCCTGGCAGGTTGTCGGCTGTGACCACAACCTAGATTCGTCACAGCAGGAGGACAAGTGTCTGCAGTGTGGGGGTGATGGCACAACCTGCTACCCCGTCACCGGCACCTTTGATGCCAATGACCTCAGCAGAGGTGGGGGCCTCCCAAGGTCTGCAGACAGTTGAGACAAGGGTCTGCTGCTTGTCCCTTCCTTGCCCACTCCTGCTCTGGCTGAGTCACTGTCACGGCACCCAGAAGGTCCGCTCTGGCACTCAGGGCATGCCTGAAGGGCCTGAGCTCCTGGCTGGGGCCGGAGGCCAAGGCCTGTCACAGGAGCCCGTGGGCCATGACAGTGATGGCGTCTGCCCCCGCGTCCAGTGCAGCCTCACACTGCTGCCACTGAAACGCCCCTTCTCGTCCCTTCCCCCGTGCCCCCTCCCCAGTCTATTCGGTGGGTGCCGGAGCCCGCCCGCACCCCGGCCTTGTCCCCTCGGGAGAAACACTCTTCCCCAGGCGGCCCAGCCTGCTGTCTCCTGTTGGCCCTTCCCTAACCCTGCTGTGCTGCTGGGCGCTTGGTGTCCTCAGGCCGACTCCTCCCTATGGTTCGAGTGGTCCCAGAGTCTCTCCACTTCCTCAGGCTACAACCAGATGCTCATAGTTCCCGTGGGGGCCACCAGCATCCGCATCGAGGAGGTGGCTGCCAGCAGGAATTTCCTGGGTGAGGGCAATTTGGGTGCAGGGGTGTTGGGGGTTGTTGCCAGGAAGCTGGCGGGCCTGGCAGCTGACAGGACTCACCCTGCACAGCGGTGAAGAGCATCCGGGGTGAGTACTACCTCAACGGGCACTGGACCATCGAGACTGCCCGCGCTCTGCCCGTGGCCAGCACCATCCTGCACTACGAGCGGGGTGCTGAGGGGGACTTGGCACCGGAGCGGCTCCGAGCCCGCGGCCCCACCTCGGAGCCACTGGTCATCGAGGTGAGCAGGGCTGGCAGGAGAGACCTCTGGGGTGAAGGGGGCACCGGTCCCCTGGAGACTGGTAGGCACCTGGGGCCTGGGCCAGCGGGAGGGCTGCGGGAATGGGCGCAGGGGGAGAGCTGTTTGTTAGTGACAGGCCTCAACCAGCCCCTACTCCCCCCCCCCCCCCCCCCCCCCCCCCCCCCCCCCCCCCCCCCCCCCCCCCCCCCCCCCCGCCCCCCGCAGCTCATCAGCCAGGAGTCCAACCCTGGCGTGCGCTATGAGTACCACCTGCCCCTGGGCCCCGCCCGGCCTGGCTTCAGCTGGAGCCACGGCTCCTGGAGTGACTGCAGCGCTGACTGCGGTGGAGGTGAGGGCCATAGCCCGGGTCGGGCCCGCTCCTCTCCTCCAGGCACTCCGGCCCTAGGGGGAGGGGGACAAGTACATGAGACATCAGCATGTCATAGGGGGACACCTTGGGGAACCCAGGGGTTGGGGGACTCCATAAAGGGCCCCCACCTAAGCTAGGAGAACCAGAGCGGGTGCCCCGAGGCCAGGGCATCTCCGAGGAGAGGTGCACCCTTGGCAGTAGAGGCGGAGCCTGGGGCCGATGATAGAACTCCGACCCTCAGTTCCCTCCTCTGTAAATTGGGGACAGTGATGGCCTGTACCCCAGGGGGTCATCTGAGGCTTAATCATGATACCAGAACAGTGCCTGGCCCAGCGGTGGCATTCGGTTTTGAATGCTGACTCACCTCTGCCCACCGTGGCCTGGCCTCTGCAGGTCACCAGTCGCGCCTGGTCTTCTGCACCATCAACAATGAGGTCTATCCTGACCACATGTGCCAGGGCCAGCCACGGCCAGCCAACCGCCGCCCTTGCAGCCTGCACCCCTGCCCGCAGACGAAGCGGTGAGGCCCTTGCCAGCCCCCTCCCCCCATGGTGGGGCCCAAGCACTTGGGTGGGAGGGATTGGGGTACCTAGGCTGCTCTGGGGGTTAAGCAAAGAAATTGGGTGTCCCAGGACTCCCCACAGCTGTGGCTGGAGTGGGAGTGGAGGCAGCCGTCACTCGGGGAGGCTGTGGAGGAGCCTGAGCTTGAGGCCCAGGGCTGTTCTGTCCACCCCTGTGTGAACACACAGCACCCAGAACATCCAGCTGGTGGCAGGAGGGCTGGGGAAGGTACTGGAGGCCCGGCTGTCTGAGCCAGCAGGGGGCCTGCCGCGGCAGATGCCCAGGAGTGGGCCAGAGGCTGGGCCAAAGGGCCTGAGGGCGTCTGCAGTGCCTTTGCTTGAGCATGAATGACTTCTTACCTGCATCAGGAGTGTGGGGCCTTGCTGGGGGCCTTGCCTGTGGGGGAGCAGTCACCTGCAGGCCGCAGGACCCCTGCAGGGCTCGGACAGCCCTTCCACCCTCGAGGCAGCTGGCCTCTCGGGATGGTGCGGGGGTTGGCCATGCATGTGTGCTGGGGCTGCCCTTTCCTCCGGGACCTTGTGCCAGGGCCACTCTGGGCCACTCCACGCATGGGCGAGCAAGCCCCCCTGGGAGATGCCCCCATCTAAGGTCACACCCTGAGGGAATGGAGTCTGGCTGGGGTGACAGGAGACCCAGTGAGCAGAGGCGGAATGTGGGTGAGGACAGGAGAGTTGAGGCAGAGACAGCCAGTCTCTGTGCTGTAGGCCTGTGGGCAGTGGTGGCGGTGAGAGATGGGAGGGGGCCCGGGCACTGGCCTTTGTGCAGAGCTCTTTGCCCCACCAGCTGCACGGGTCAGTGGTCAGAGGATGGGCCTGGTTGGGGGTCCCCAGTCCACTCCTGTGTGTGAGAGCTGGTGCCCCCTCGGGTCTGGGCTTTGGCCCCTACTGCTGAGCCTGCCTTACCAACTCCCCTCCCTGCCAGCTGGAAGACAGGGCCCTGGACACCCTGCTCGGCCTCCTGTGGTGGCGGCTCCCAGTCCCGCTCCGTCTACTGCATCTGGTCCAACGGGGCTGGCATCCAGGAGGCGGTCGAGGAGGCCCAGTGTGCAGGCCTGCCTGGGAAACCTCCTACCACGCAGGCCTGCAACCTGCAGCGCTGTGCAGCCTGGAGCGAGGAGCCCTGGGGAGAGGTGAGGCTGGAGCAGGCAGGGGTGGATGGAAATCAGAAACTGGGTCTTGGGCCCAGGGCAGGGCTGGGAGGTGTGTTCTCTGCTGTGGAAACAGATCCTGGGAGGTAACGTGACCTGCTGTGCAGGCTTGGAAGCTGTGGCCAAGGCTGGGAGAGGGAGCGGGTGCTTGGACTCCTGCTCCAGAGCCCTCCCTCCTTGGGGTCGCAGGCAGGGTGGGAAGGCTTTGCCTTGGCAGGAGGAAGCAGCTGCATACGTTGTTGGGGGGGGCAGGGGAGCGGGAGGGCTCGCACTGTTTGGGGCTGTTGGTCATGGCTTCTGACATCTGCATATATACGTCCAAGTTGCAAACGAGGGAAGGTGGAAAATGCACCTCGGCTGGGTGGCAGCACCCGTGGTTCAGGCTGTGTGACCCCTGGGGAGTGACTTGGCCTCTCTGGGCCTGGGAGCTGGACATGGGCAGTAGGGTGTTGTCCACCCTCCATGCTGGGCCAGCAGGCCTCCAGCTGCCTGACCCAGTGTAGCTCCTTCCGGGTGAGGACAAAATCCTGCTGATGCCTGGTCCTTGCAGTGTTCTGTCAGCTGCGGTGCCGGGGTCCGGAGGAGGAATGTCACTTGTCGGGGTGACGAGGGGTCTCTGCTCCATGCCACAGCGTGCTCCTTGGAGGACCAGCCACCTCTCACTGAGCCTTGTGTGCGTGATGACTGTCCCCCTCTCAGTGACCAGGCCTGGCACGTAGGCGCCTGGGGTCTAGTGAGTACTCGCCCCCCCCCCAATACTTGCTGCCCAGTCCTGGTCCCTTGGGTCTCTGGCAGGTGGCTGCACATGTGCCTTCTCAGGCACCTTTACATCCCCTCCCTCTCCCGTCCTTACTCCCTCCTTTGCGGGCACCCTCTTCCCCACCAGCACCCTCAGGGCTCGCTCCCTGTGCACAGCGTTCTCTCTTCTCACCCATGGGCCATAGTGCTCCAGGAGCTGCAGCTCAGGCATTCGGACACGGCAGGTCGCCTGTGCCATGGGGCCACCCAGCCGCTGCAGGAGCCTGCAGCTGTGGAAGCCTGCAGACACGGAACCCTGTAACACGCAGCCCTGCCACCTTCCTCCAGGTAAGACCAGGGTGTGGGGCCTGGCCAGACCCCTCCTACCAGCCTGCTGGCCTGGGCTCCTGCCTCCTGGAAAGCTCTCCTCCCTGTCTCCCTGCCGCTGTAAAGTGCAGCCCTACCAGCCTCACAGCCAGCCCCGTCCCTCCCACTCGGAGGTAGCTTCCCTTAGTGCCCCCCACCCGCAGCTCACTGTGACCGCGGTCACTCCTGGGTTCATTTCCTGGTGCTGCGGTGGTTGTACATGGCTTATAAGGCCTACTGGTCACACAATTCTTGCGGGCTCGTCTCTGACTTCCTTATTCCTGTTTACACTTCCCCACAGGACTTTGCTAGTGTGTGGTAGGTGTTCAGTGTTCGTCCAGTCACTGAGAGACTGAGCACAGAGCGGGGAGGTGGTCCAGGGAAGACTGTCCCCATGCACTGCTCAGCCTCCTGCTCCCCCCTGAGAAAGAGGGTGCCTGGGTGTCAGGAGCTGCAGGCTGAAGGGCACAGAGGACAGCACTCGCTTGGTGTGAGGACGTGATACTGAGGAAAGGCGTGGGCTGGGCTGGGGTGCAGGGGTGGCCCTCTCATACCGACACACTAGTGACGGGCCCTGCAAGCCATGATGGGGGCGGCAGGACTCTGACGGAGGCGCAGGGCAGGGTGGCTGAGACCCAGTGGCCTGGAGCCGACAGCTCACCTGAACTGGGCACAATCTCTACTCCACTGCCCACCAGCCACATGGCCCTGGGCAGCCGCCTCTGCCCTCTGACTCTCGGGTGCCCATCTGTGCCGTGGGGTTAGTGAGAGTGACTTTCCAGGTTTGTGGTGAGTTGCTTGGCACACTCTCTGAACACACAGTGCTCGAGAAGCGAGTGCCAGTAGTGGTGGATGGTGGGGGGGCGGTGCTGTGCAGGGGACCCTGGCACCTCAGCCTGGCCCTCGTGGGGCGTGAGCAGGGGGATCCCGAGGCTTCTGTGAGCCCAGCTCCCTAGAGCCACTCAGTGCCCCAGCACCCTGGACACCTTCCTGGAAGAGGCGGCCCTGAGCCTGCCCCTGAGGAGGCCTTCGCATGGGTAGAAGGGAAATGGAGCGAGAATTTCAGGCCAGGCTGAGTGGTTAAAGAAATAACCTCCACAATGACTTTTATAATTGTAAATATAATGTACGCTCTTGGTGGAAAATCTGGAGAAATTAGAAAAATAGTGTCTATAGAGAAACTTAAATAGCTTTCGGTCCCACCCATGAGTGGCTTAGCCTGCTTCCTTGAGAAGTGCGTGTGGTCCTGCGCCTGTGCTCCTCTGTAATGCCGTGTGGAGGCAACACTGCCAGGCTCATGATTTCCAGGAGCTTCATGGAAGTTCGTGATGGGTGAGAATGAGAATTCGGTGGTTTCTGGTGGTTCGGTGCTGTAACCAATGTGTGGCGTGTACTGGCGGATGCCCAGAGGGGGAGCTGGGGGTCAAAGGAGGAGCCCCACTGAGGGGCGGGTGTCCAAGCGGACACCCAGGCCTCCAGGGCAGCTCTGCTTCCTCCTCTTTCTTGGCTGCGGAGCAGCTCTTCCCGACACGGATAGGGTTCCACCCACAGATGTCATTTGAAGTTTTCTGAGAGCCACATGAAAAAAGTAAAAGAGAAAAAGTGAATTTGCACTTAATATATTTTATTTAATCCAATATTTTAAACATTCAGTTGATATAAAAATTATGAATGGGCCCTGGCCGGGTGGTTGAGTTGGTTAGAGCATCATCCTGTGCACCAAAAAGGTTGTGGGTTTGATCCCTGGTCAGGGCACATACCTGGGTTGTGGGTTTGATCTTCAGTTGGGGTGAATTCAGGAAACAACTGTTTGATGTTTCTCTGTCACATTGATGCTTTTTTCTCTTCCCCTTCTCTCTCCAAAATCAATAAAATATATCCTCAGGTGAGGAATCGGGTATATTGCATTCTTTTTTTAAAAAAATTAAATCTCAGAATCCAATATATAATTTACACTTGCATTCACATGCTAACATTCCACTGGCATATGGAATCAACAGTTAGATTTCAAAAAAAGGGTGGTTGACAGAGTGGATTCACTACCCAAGTTGTTCCAAGCACACTGAGGTGTTTTTCCATAAGTGAATCAAGCATCAGTATTTAAAATTTACATTAAGGTAATCCCAGTTGGAGAATTTAAAACTCAGTTTCTCGATCACTCTGGCCACGTATCAGTGCCCAAAGCCGTGCCCTCCGCCCAGGGTGTGAGGTGGGGACCGGTCCATCCAGGTCTGCGCTCTCAGGGCTGGGCGGCGCTCAGGGCTGCAGGTTAACTGTCTCGTAGGGCCCCGGGGAGCCATTGACAGTTTTGGAGCTAGGTGGTGACACTGCGGAAGCTGTTTAGGAGGGCAAACTGGGCACCTGCCTGGGGATCAGATGGAAGGGGAGACAGTTGGGGAGCAGGAGCCTGGTGGGGAGGAGGCTGCAGAAATGCAAGTGCCAGAAAGAGCGGTAGGAATGAAGGGACGGGGGTGGGGTGGGGGAGCTGGCGCCGCAGAGCCTGCTGCCCAGAGGCTGTGTGGGTGGGGTCCCAGACCTAGGGGAAGCCAGAGGCAGGGCAGGCTTGGCAGAAAGGGGCCTCTCAGGTCCAGGTGGCAGAGATTCCCAGGCTGGGCCTGAGAGGAGGCAGGTAGGAGGTGACAGGACCAGGGAGAGAATTTGAGTCTGAGGAGGCTCTGGCCTGGGTGGGGCAGGCACCAAAATAGGCTTCACCGCGTATCTCCTGAAGTCTTCCAGCCCTCAATTATTATTATTTTGTAGATATTTCCTGGGGACTGGAGAGATGTAGTCCATATGGAATGGACTTTTCACTTATTTTTTAATAATTTTATTCCATTGTGTAGTGATGTACTTACTGTGGAAAAGTTCAGAACCACTAACAAACTGCAGGAAAGACCCTCCCCCCCACCCCCGGTACACACTGGCAGGAATCACTCAGAAACTTCCGTGTGAGCATCCGGGGTGTGTTCTGTGAGTCTTATTTTAGTCGTTGTTTAAAAAAATCCCTGTTGCCCAGGTTTTCTTTACTTGGCCTTTGCATTTTTCTCCCACATTTTATGATAAACCCTTGTGATTAAGTATTATATACCATAAAATTCATCCATACATTCTAATGCTATAATTCATGACATTCAGTAAATTTACCCAGCTGGACAAGATGATGAAAAATTGTAAGTACAGAAAAGTTGAACTATATACTGAGTAGCCATGTACACACTTTCTAAATCCTATAATTAATATTTTATCATATTTGCTTTTTTATTATTCTCTTTCTACCCTTTCATCTATTAATTCAATTACTTTTAATACGGGATCTTTTTAGTGAGTTAAAAATTTGCGTAGCATATGGTTGAATGTGTTTATTTTCCGGCTAAATTTTTTAAAGTGTGCAACATGGTTCAGAAATTTTCATCATCTATGACAGGCCCTTGCACCCACTGAGTAACCCCTCTCCTGGTCCCCTGGTCTGCTTCCTGTCCTTATGGATTTGCCTGTTTCCGATTTTATCAAGAAAAGGGTCAGTGCCCTTTACCTGCTGAGGGGTGTCAGGCTCAGCTCCCCCTTGTGGACATGTTGAATAGTGCAGCTGTCCACGTTCATGTCCAGGTTTCCATGTGGACACAGGTTTTCATTTCTCTTGGGCATGTACCTAGGAGCATGGTATTACCGTAGGGTAATCCCAACGCTTAACTTTTTGAGGAATTGCCAGACTGTTTCCACAGTGCCTGCATCGTTTTGCTTTCCCACCAGCAGTGTATCCCAGTTCCAGTTTGTCCCCATGATTAGAGACATTCTGTGCCATTCTGTGCGTGCGGCTTCTGGTCATGGCTTTGCTCGGCACTCCCTCAGGGGCCGAGGATGCCGAGCATCTTCTCATGTGCCAGCCACTGTATGTCTTCTTTGGAGAAAATTCCTTGTTCAGGTTCTTTGCTCATTTTTAATTGGATTACTTTTTTTTTTTTTTTTTTTTTATCAACCCAATTGGAGAAAATTGTGCATCACTTTTTGTTTTTTGTAGTTGGGATCAAACATAGATGCTAGTTTTATGTCTGGCTCTCTTTTGTGCTGAACTGCAATGTTAGCATTTTCCATGTAATTAAAGACTCTTAAAACATTGGAAGCGCGTCTTACGGAATCCCAGGTAACTGCTCATCTCATGCCTGCTCCCTGGGGTTCCCCGGGGCCCTGCCTGAGCAGTGGGGTGGGGGCACATGCCGGTCACAGCTGGCCACGGCTCCAGTCCGCTCCTCACCTCTGTCCTTCTGCACCCCATCGCGGCTGCCCTGGCTCCCTGCAGAAGTCCCCAGCATGCAGGATGTGCACACCAGCCTCAGGGTGCCCTGGATGTCTCTGGGCCCTCGGGAGGCCCCTGCTTCAGGTGACGTGCTCGGTGGAAGCCCCCAGCCCAGAGCCCTAGAGGTGGAGGTTGGGTGTTGGGGGGAGTGGGAAGTGGAGAGAAGTGGGTCTGATGTGGACACAGATGCAGTGAAGAGTCAGAGGGTACATCATGTGGCTTTTGCTTCCCTCTTCTTTCTAGATTCCAGAGGCCAGTGGTGGACCCCCCAGGAGCAACCCTCAGCCCAGGGGAACCCCAGAGGAGACCAGGGCCCCCACCTGCTGGCTCCACACCCAGCCTCTTCTCTGCAGCAGTCTCTGCACCAGCAGCCCCTGCGGCCTGGCTCGGGGCTCCCTGACTGCAGACACAGCCCCCACGGGTGCTGCCCTGATGGCCTCACGGCATCTCTTGGGCCACAGTGGCAGGGCTGCCCTGGGGCCTCTTGTCAGCAGAGCAGGTAGGGGCTGCTTCCTCCTCACCAGGTCAAAGAGGGCAGGGCCTGTGTGGAGGGAAGCATGTGTGTGGGGGGGTTTGACAGGCAGGGTAGCCTCTCTGCTCAGAGAGCGAGTGGGGTGGGACCCCAGGCGCTCAGGAATGAGACCGCTGAGGTGTGTCTCCAGCTGTCCCAACTGCTTCCTCCTGTGCCCAGTGCGGTGAAAAGGCTGCTTTCTCTGCAGAGTTGTAGCCCGAGGCCCTGGGAAGGCATGTGGGGGGAGGGAGTCTGGGTTCAGCTCTCAGTCCAGATGGGCTCCCACTCCCTCAGGGGCTAGGGTACTAAGGGGCCAGACTTCAGGCCAGTGGCCTGAGGGTGATTCCCAGCTCAGCCACTTACTAAGCATGTGCTGGGTGACCCGGGCAAGTTACTTAACCTCTCTGATCTTGGCTTCGTCTGCTGAGAATTGGGAACAGTGACAGCCATTGGCTGTGGTGACTGAGAGGATGAAACAAATCCCACCGTGCCTGGCACAAAGAAGGTGCTCAGCTCCATCTCCTGCACCTTCCTTCTCAAGTCCTGGTCATGGGGGTGAAGCCAGTGCTGGGTTCCTGACACTTTCGCCCCAGCTCCCACCTGCTGGTGCTTCGTAGAAGCTCCCTGGGAGCCAGATGACCAGGCAGGCTTGGATTAATTTCCCCTCCTCAGTTTTGTGGTGAGATGTGTGAGTTGAGGATTTACCGATTATTTTTTTAAGACTATTTACTTTTAGAGAGAGGGGAAGGGAGGAAGAGAAGGAGAGAAACATCGATCAGTTGCCTCTCACAAGCCTCTAACAGGGAACCGGGCCTGCAACCCAGGCATGTGCCCTGACCAGGACTCTCCCTGTTGACCTTTTGGCTTGCGGGATGACGCCCAGCCCACTGAGCCACACCAGTCAGGGCTGTAACTCTGCTTGCTGTGTTACACTTGCCCTCCCTGCTGGCCACTAAGTGGCTGGCAGACAGAGTCTGGGTCTGCGGGACTGTGGTACCTGGCATGCAGGAACACACCGCCTCCCACTCGGACCCTCGCCTGGTCAGCTGCCAGCACAGGGAGCCTAGGAGCAGGGTTCCTAGTGTGCTGGGATTAAGGGTCCCTTGAAGGGCCTGGGTGGCCAAACAAGGGCTGTGTGGTGCCTCTGTAGGTACGGGTGCTGCCCTGACGGGGTGTCCGAGGCCAAGGGGCCCCATCAGGCTGGCTGCCCGAGGTTTCACAGCGGCGACAGCACTGGGAGCAGGCCGGGGTCGAGAGCTGCGGTGTCCACAGTAAGTGTCTCGTTCTCGCGATGCAGCAGCAGTCCTGCCTTGCACCCTGCTCTGTGCCGCTGTGCGGCTTGGCCTTGGAGGAAGGAGGTCCCTGAAGCCTGTTGGCCCAGGTTGTCCTCCTGAGGACACCAAGTTTCAGAGGTGGGCTGGGGCTGGGGGTTTCCGCTGACATTCTCCTGGCCTCCGATTGCCCCCTAGCTCTGGGGCTGTGCACTGTGGGCTTGCAGTTCTGCCTCCCTCTTCCTGCCACCCTCTCCCAGGCAGCCCGGAGTCCCAGCCAAGAGTCAGACCTCTTCCCCACTTCCTCCCCAGGCCCCCAGGGCCCACCAGGCCCACCAGGACCAGGCCCAGCAGAGCGAGCCCAGTGAGTGCCGGGGCTCCCAGTTTGGCTGTTGCTATGACAATGTGGCCTCTGCAGCAGGCCCTTTTGGAGAAGGCTGCGTGGGCCAGCCCAGCTACTGTGAGTGGACGCCCTTCCTCATCCTGGTGGGTGGGCTCTGGTCCCGTGTGTCCCCGCCACCACTCAAAGCCGGAGACCTCCCTAGGCTCAGCTGTTCGTTCCTTTCTTCCAAGTATATATCGACCACCTTCTAGGTGCCAGGCCAGAGAATGGAGTTAGATGTTTCCAGAAGTTTGCACTTAAGGCCGCCTGGCTGCTCTGGGGGTTAGGGGAATTGTAGGTGGGGATCGCAAGAGAAGGAAGCTCCGTCCTGCTTCCTGGGGGCTCAGAGCCCTTCAAGGGCAGAGATGGGAGGGCCAGTCAGTGCGGGGGTGGGGGGAGATGGGGATCCCCACCCTGCCTGGGACGAGTCCTGGAGGAGGGTTGTTGAGGCTGGAGCATGGGGTACATGGGGGGAGCTTCTGGGGACCAACAAGGGGCCAAGACCGGCTGGTGGTCCGGGTCTGCAGGAGGCTTTACGCAGGGGCCAACCATAGTCACATCTGAACGTGGGAGGGAGCAGGCTGTGCTGGGGGGAGGCTGCTAGAAGGGGCAGGTGGGGGCTCAGGGTATGTTCAAAGGTTGGCGAAGAGCCCTGGAAACAGGGTGGGCCCCTCGCTAGGCATCTTCACAGGCCCCTGAGAGCTCAGGCCTGGGTCCTTATCCTGCTGAGCACATCAAGGTCAGGCCCCTGGGCTGCTCTGCACGCACTCCAGGGGTCTGGTCAGGGATGGGGAGGCGCACGAGGGAGCCAGTCCAGGGGCTCACAGCCCTGACCTTCTTCTGGAGGCTTTAGTTCTGCGGGTGGAGGCGGACGGGCTGACTCCGAGGCTGCTGTGGCCCAGGGCAGGGTAGAAGGCGTGCTTCATAATGGGGAAGAGCTGCTGTCTCTCGGGGTGGTGGGTGCTTCGTGGTTCCCTGGGTGACATGCATCCTCCCTGCCCTCAGCGTACCCTGTGCGGTGCCTGCTGCCCAACGCCTTCGGCTCCTGCACAGACTGGGCCACCCGCTGGTACTTCATCGCCTCTGTGGGCCGCTGTAACCGCTTCTGGTATGGAGGCTGCCACGGCAACGCCAATAACTTTGCCTCAGAGGCAGAGTGTATGAGCAGCTGCCGGGGGTCTCAACAGGCACCCCGCCAACCCGGGCCTGGGGCTGCTGGCCAGGGTACCCACAGAGATGGTGGTGGCAGAAGTCATGGAAGCCAGCAGGAGGTGCGCCACACTCAGGCCTTAGGAGAACGGGGCCAGGATCAGGGGCTCAGCACCCCTGGACTGGGTGGAGATTCGAGGCGGCCAGCATCACCCTCCCACAGCTCCTCCTACAGGTGAGCCTCACCTTCCCCAGGTAGGAGGAAAGGGGCATGGGCCAGGAGCTGAGGCTGTTGGAGCTAATACCCTGAGGTCAGCCAGTCCTGTCTCCCCATCCCTTACCTTGAATCCAGTGAACAGCCCTGCCTGGGGGCCTCGTGACCTGGGGAAGCTCAGGCTGCGGGGGCCAGGCAGCCAGTGCTTGGAGATGCCTGGATTCTCCCGCACATCTCGCCACCGAGCCCAGGATCTGTCTAGTTGGAAAGTTTATGGGCTTCATGGCTTGGCAAGTCCTTCGACTTCTCCAAGCCTCGGTTTCTTGACCTGTAAAATGGTGATGTGATCTCACAGGTTTCAGGGGGTTCCGTTTGCTGTTACTCTTGGGACTGTGTCCTGTTAGGGAGAGACCTGGGGAGGCTGAGAACAAAGCAGGAGTGCGGGTCAGGCCCCCGTGTGGGTCTGGCGTGTGCCGTCTGTCCCGCCTCTGCCCCAGGGCTTTGTGCCGCCTCTGCCACTGTGGCAGGAGCAGATTGAGGTGGCAGTGGCCTGGGTGTGGTGGGGAGGGCGGGAGGGCGGCTTCCTGAGTCCACAGGCTTCTGGAGCTTGGGCTCCTGTGACACCTCTGGCCGTGCCCGTGGCGGGATGGGACACGCCAACGAAGGGGCGGTCCCTGGTGCTGACGTGCATGCCACTCTCCAGGGTTAGTTTGCTGGGCTCGGAGCCCTCTCTGGTGCAGGCAGCCTTGGGGCAGATGGTGCGGCTCTCCTGCCCGGACGACACCTCCAGGGACCTCCACACTAGGTGGCAGAAAGACGGGCAGCCGGTCTCCTCTGACAGGTGTGTGCAGCGTCCTCCCCGGAAGTGGCCTCTCTGATCCCCTCTGGGGTGGGAGGGTCCATATGGGGCTACGGAGCCCCCAGGGCCTGGGTGGGGGTTAGGCTCACTGTTGTCCTCCGGAGCTCGGAGCCCAAGCCCCCATTCCGCTCACTAAGGCACAGGCTGCAGCCGGACGGCTCCTTGGTCATCAGCCCCCTGCGGGCAGAGGACGCTGGCACCTACAGCTGTGGCAGCAGGCCAGGCCATGACTCTCCGAAGATCCAGCTTCGCATCACAGGTCTCTGTGCCTCTCCCCGCATGGGTTCTCATGGGCCCCATGGTGGAGTGGACTGGCGAGGGGGCCTGAGCCTGGGCGCCCCTGTGGCAGAGGGACAAGGGCGCTTCCTCGGACCCAGGCCTCCTGGCGGCAGGGACCACGGATTCCGGTTGGGTGGGAGTGGAGGTCTTGCTCCTCGTGGGCCTCGTTTCTCCATGTATCCCCCACTGGCCTCATGGCCCACCCTTGCTTCCACCCCCTTGTTCCCCCTGGCCTCGTGACAGGGCGTGACACGGCTGTGCTATCTGAGACTGAGACGAGGCACTTTGCTCAGACCAGGGACCCCAGCCAGGGCCACAGTCCTCGGGACTCCAGCCTAGCGGCGGGTTCTGGGGGCCCGGGGGCCATCGCCTCCTCGCACCCATGGCCCAGGACCAGGTAACAGCATGGCAGTGCCTCCCCCCGACCCCCGAGGGCCAGGGCGCATGGAGGTCTCAGGGAGTGAGAGGAGTGGAAGGTGAATGGGTCCCCAGGCCAGTGCATGCTGTCCCAGGCTTGCTGGCTCATGCTCAGGGCTCTGCGAGGTGAGGACTGGAAAATCACGAGTTCCTGAGCTCAACCTCTGGAGGAGGGTGGGGGGCGGGGTGGCCTCCTTCTCCTCCCACCCCAAGCAGGTGGGACACTGCAGGTCAGGGCCCTGGACCTGGGAGTGGTGGGAAGGGGGGGCATCAGGAGTTCAGGGCCTGAGGCAGCCTTGGAGGAGGCCTCCATTTACAGTGGGGATGCGGAGGGCTGGGAGGCACCCAGGCGAGCACCCAGAGGCAGACGTGGAGGGTGGGGAGGAGACAGTCTGAGATTCCGGGTTGGGGATGGTTGGGGAGTAAGATGGCTGTTTGACTTCGCCCAGGTAGTTACTGTCAGGGTCCTTAGCGGAACAGGGTGGCAGTGGGAGGAAGATAAACCTGGCCGGAGGGGGAGAAGGGCCCACCCCCAGGCACGGATGGGAATGAGGGAGGCAGCGGCCAGGAGCCCCTCAGGGCTTGGGGTGCTCGTTCTGCAGGCTGCACTTGTACCAGAACCAGCCTGGGGTGGTGGACGCCCACCCAGGCCAGCAGATCCGGTTGACCTGTCGTGCTGAGGGCTTCCCACCCCCGACCATCGAATGGCAGAGAGGTGGGCAGACCCTCTCTTCTCCCAGGTTTGTTCAGCTCCTCCCCCATCTCTGCTGCTCCTCCCCGCCCAGGAGTCACCTCCAGTCAATCGGGGGCTCTCTGAGCTGGAGCTGCTGGGCAGACCGACGTGTGGGTCCCTGGGCCTTTCCAGAGGGTGGTTAGTGGGCAGAAGGAACAGGCCAGGTGACAGAGGCGATGGCTGAGGGAGGAGAGGCGGCAGACACAGTTCTGGCTGTAATTGGGGTGGCCGACGTTTACTGACCCATGCGGGCTTGAGGCTCGTTTCACCATGCAACCTGCAGAGGAGCCACGTGGAGCTGGGCGTTACTCTGACCCCATTTTTCACGCAGAAGCTTAACGCCACACAGCTCCGAAGTGGCAGGATCAGGATCCGAGACTGCTCAATGAGTATGCCCCAAACTGGAAGCCCAAAGGATTCCGTGTCAGAGAGCTTGTCAGGCTTTACTGCCAGGGTTACAAGCCAGGCACCGTCCATAAGTGAGAGGGCCGGAGGCCGGGCGGCCCTGTGGTCAGACCCGCTGCTGCCCCACCTCTCGCCCTCCCCCCACCCTCCACCCCAGTGGGATGGAGCCCCTGACTCTGTTTGGTCCCCAGACACCAGCAGCGGCCTGATGGCTCTCTGGTCATCAGCCAAGTGGCTGTGGAAGATGGCGGCTTCTACACCTGTGTCGCCTTCAACGGGCAGGACCGCGCCCAGCGATGGGTCCAGCTCAGAGTTCTGGGTACGGTGCGGCCCTGATTGGATGGGTGACTGGGGCCAGTGGCCTTGGAGGTCAGGTGGCACGGGCTGGACAGGATCGGCATAGTGGCTGACGGCGCCTCCTCCTTGGACCCAGGGGAGCTGACAATCACAGGGCTGCCCTCTACCGTGACGGTGGCGGAGGGCGACACGGCCAGGCTGCCTTGTGTGGTGGCGGAAGAAAGTGTGAACATCAGATGGTCCAGGTAAGGCTCCGTTCCGGGCAGGCTGGCCCTCGACCCGCAGCTGAGCCTGGGGCAGTCGGGGCACCAGGGCACAGGGGCCTGCCTTCCCGCAGGGAGGCTGCGCTCCCCGCAGCCCCCACGGCCTGGCCCTCTTTTCCGCTGGCTGGCCCGGACCAGGTTTCCCAACCACGGTGCTCCTGCCGGCTTGCACCCGGTGACTTGGCTCTTGGGGCTGTCCTGCGCGTTGCAGGATGTGTCGCGGCCCCAGGCCTTCTGCTCACTAGGTGCCTGTAGGCTCCCTCACAGGTCATGACGATGAAAGATGTCTCCAGATGTTGCCAAATGTCCCTCGGTGGCAAAATCTTCTTTGGGTTTGAGAACCACTGGGCTACACTCGGCTTTGGGGACCTAGTGGCCTTTTACCCCAAATCAGTTGGCCTAATTCCTTCATTCAGCATGCGCTTTTTTGGCCTTCTTCCTCCTGGCAGTGTGTCAGGAGTAGGCTAGGCTCTTGGGATCCCAGGACACTCAGAGCCCTAAGCACTCCAGGGGGATCCTGGGAAGATCTGAGCCTCCTAGGCACGCAGGCAGGGGAGGGCCCAATGCCCCCAAGCTCCAGAGATTCGCCTTACATGCTGTGCGCACTGAGGAGTGAGGCTGCCTCCCATCTGGGAGAATCAAGGAAGGGCTGGCCATGGAGGTGACGCTGGCTGGGCCTCAAAGGCTGAGGAGGGGAAGGATGTTCTTGGTCAAGTGAGAGGTGATGCCAGGATGGCAACGGGCCCTCCCCTGGCTCTTCCCAGCAGCAGACATGCTCAGACGCCCCTCTTGAACCACCCGCGTTTCCCTGCAGCCCGGCCTTCTCCCAGTCTCCTCTCCACAGCTCCGCTGTTTATAGCGGGTGTCCCCACCTGTCCACCCCCACTGGAGCCTCAGCCCCTGTACTGGGGCCTCACATCCACTCCTGCTCCAGGGAGATGGCCCTGGCCGAGGCCACCAGCTACCTACCTGCTCCTAAACCCTCTGGACATGTCCCAGTCCCCAGGTGGCCTGGGTCCTTCTGCTGACCACTTGGGCTTCCTGAGACCTTCCTGACCTTGGCCTCAGGCAGCAGCAGGCTTCTGGCGTCCTTCCCGCTTCTCTGGCTGCTGCTGCTCCTCCTCTGGCTGGTCCATCTGCTCATACCCATCCCTTGGAAGCCAGTGCACCTCCAGGGCTGCCCCTGGTCCTTGGTTCATCTCACTTAACCTTGGCAAACAGGTAGACACGCAGTTTCCAGGACCACCCACCTGGGTGCAGACCTCAAACCCGATGCTTCCTGGTGGCTCACAGGCATGCAACATGCAAAACTGTGGGAAAGAACCTCCCCATTCACCCTTTACCACCACCCTGAGTCTCCCCGTGGCGGAGGGACACCACCATCACCCAGTTGCCCAAGCTAGAAGCCTGTCATCCTTGGTTTCCTCTCCCCCAGCCTCCTGCATCTGACCCTCATCACAGTCCCTTATCGCCTGTGCTGTCTACCTGGTCTGGTTTCAAGCTTGTCCTCCACCCCCACTGCAGGCAGTGATCCTTTCAAAGTATAAATGCCGTGTCAGTCTGGCTGGCACCCCTTCATCACCCCAGGACGCAGCCCAAACTCAGGCCAGGGCCGCGTACACTTCCTCTCTCGCTGTCTTGCTCTGGCTTCAACCTTCCTTCAAGCTCCAGTCCCCATGTTCCCCGTCTGCCCGCCAGCTGCAGCCTCATCCTCAGGCCAGGTCTCCGCTAGCTGTCTTCGTCAGGGAAGTCTCCCCCAAACTGCTGCATCCCCACCCCAGTGCCCTGGAGGCGGAGGGTGCTTATGTCCTTCATCCAGCACAGGGCCTGGCACCTTGTGGCTGCTTTCAAGTCCTTTATTGATGGAAGTGAGCGTGCACTTCCTTTGTGAGGGAGAGGCCCATGTACAGCAACTCGGATCACTGCTTGGCTGGTGTGAGCTTGTCACTTTTGAGTTACTTCGCTTTGATAATGTCCTATCTTTCGGGTATCCTGTCCCACCTCTTCCTTGAGGTGTGAGTCACCAGTTTGTCCACAAAGAGGGAGCAGCAGGCTCTGGAACAGTCTTTGATCGCCTCTTCCCTCTGTCTCCTGGCCCTGGGCCCTGGGCGCGGTATCACAGAGTCCTGGGGCCTGAAGACCGGAGGCCCTGGACCGCTCTCCCGGTGTCCTCTCCCTTCCAGGAACGGGCTGCCGATATGGGCTGATGGCCACCGTGTGCACCAGGCCCTAGACGGCACACTGCTGATCCACAACCTGCGGGCCAGGGACGAGGGCTCCTACACGTGCAGCACCTACCGTGGAAGCCAGGCAGTCAGCCGCAGCACTGAGGTGAAGGTGGTCCCGCCAGGTAGGAAAGGCCCGCTTGTTCTCGAGAGCTGGCTCGTGTGGACAATGAGGAAGCCTGCAGGCACTGCGGTCCGGGGTACTCGGGTCCAACCCTGCCTCACTCCGCCAGTTGCTGGTAGTGTGACTCGGGGCAAGTGGCCTAACCTTCCCGAGCCTCACCCTCCTGTCTGTACAGTGGGTTACTCCTCTGCCCGACAGGGTCACAGTGAAGACGAAGGAAGTAACGTGTATGGCAGGATCTGGTAATGGCTGAACAGGTGATGTTCGTATTATTTTTTACACTTACTGGTTTTGAGAAATATGATTGACCAGAACTTCATCATAATACTTTAGGCAGAAAGATCATCAAATTCTGTCCGTTCTAATTAGAGTGGCAAAAAGTGGTCCTATGAATGAAAAGCACCTTTGTGGCCCTTTGACCCCACAACCCGGAAGGGAAAGGGCAGGGGTTAGAGTCGCCATCCCATGAATGAGACGGGTTTCTGGAGAGCTCGAGCACGTTTCCACACGCCACGCGCAAATCTGTGGCCGACGTGGTGCTAGAACCCAGGTCTTTTGACTTCTCATATTTAATGTTCTTTTCACTGAATTAATGCACCTGTGAGTGGGAAGAACTTCACTTGCATTACTCAGGAATTTGACATTTTAGTCTTATATTCTCCAGCTCTTCCTCTGAATTACCAAATTTCAACAAATCTATAAATACCATATTGGAAGATGCATTATTTTCATACCACTAAGGAAAAATGGGCTGCCAATTAAAGGGCACATTGCTAAGGCCCCATCAATTAACACGCAGTCCAATTTGCAGGTGTTCAAATATAAAAATAAGAGCATCTCATAATTGATGAAACAGACTATGGCTTAATGTTCGCATTCACGAGTTCTACATTCAAACGAGCCAGAGGGAAAAGGGGCGGGGAGCTCTGCCCCCCACCCAGCCTGCCCGCCCATGCGTCCTCGGTCTGAATTCACTGTCTGCACAGCAGGGCCGAGCCCCGGCCCGCAGCCAGTTCTCACGGGCTTGCCACAGACCTGGGGGAGGGCGTGCCTGGGCAATCCCTGTGCTGGCCTGCGGGCCTGGACAGTCACGGCTGTCAGGGCTGAAGCGCCACACGAGGGGCAGCGTTACACTCGGCGTGCAGGCCCAGCTGCCTCCTGGCTGCCAGAATGGGTGGGGGGGGAGGGGAACTGGTCAGCGCGGGAGGCTGAAGGTCCATGGTAGAGATGTTGCTTAGTGAGTTGGACCGACACCCAGGCTTCTGTTCTGTGAGCTCCGCAGAACAGTGACTACGACTCGCACCCTTGGGGCCCAGCCCAGTGCTGGGCGTCACCAGGTGCTCAGATGGGTGGTGACCCACGCTCGCACGCACCACCCGGTGACAGCACCCCACTGAAGGCCTAGTCTTCGCCTCTGCTCATGCCCCGCAAACTGACCTCTCGTCTACATAACAAGCAGACTTGCAACACTTGAGACAAACGGGAATGCAGATTTATTTGAGAAAGCTGTTCAGAGGACCCTGAAGGTCGTGTTTGTGATCAGCTATAGCCATGTCTATGTGGGGAACCAACTTAGAATCAGAAACTTGCTTGCTGAGGGCCATGGGGGTCAGGGGGGTGCTCCTGATGATGTGTGGTTTCCCTGCTGATGTACGTGTTGCTAACCTGTTTTGGGAGCGTCTTTCTTTACAAGAAGTGGTCTCCCTCCTAACTGTACTCATTCCACCGGTTAGGGTTCAGATAGCCGCTCACTGCCATTTACGTTTCCCAGTGCGGGCCTCCCTTCACCCTAGTCCCGGTTTGGTGGCACACAGGAATTAGTGTTGGCAGCAGGGTAGCGGTGGTGCCGGAGCCAGTTACAGTCCAGTGGGGACGCACGTCTACCTTTTTGCCTAAAAGATTGGTTAGAAACAGAAAATACTACAGGGATAAGACACAGGGATCACTCAACTTTTTAAATGAGAGGGAATGAGGCTGTGGGGCAGCAGTTAAACACTCAGATCCAGCTATGCTTACCGTGTGCCCAAGGGGCTGCTATCATCTCCATCTCGGATGAGGAAACACAGGCCCAGACAGCGTAAGTGTCCCGCCCAGAGTCATCCAGCTGGAGGGCAGGAGAGCCAGGGCTGCAGTTAGAAGCCTGGCTCCAGAGCTGGTGTGCTTAATCACGATGCTGAGCACCTCCTAAGCTCTGGGCCCCGTGACAGGCCCAAGGGCTGCATCGGCTGAGAGGTGATAGGAAAGGTACTGCTTTTTCAAACCTCATGCATGAACAGCTGCTGTTTGTGTAAGCGTAGCGGTTAGAACTGTCACACTGACCACAGCCTTTGTAGTCACAGTCTTCGTTACGCTTTGGAAGGAAGCACGGGGCAGCGGGGATAAGCCTTCCCTAGTCCCAGGCAGCCTGACTTTAGGGAAGGTGCTACACAGGCCTAAGCCAAGGGGGAGCAAGAGCCCCTTCCAGAAAGAAGAGGGACGTTAAGTCGAGAGGCCACTTCAGTCCTAGGATGAAGCAGCGGAGTGAAACTCACACAGGGATTTACAAGCTGCAGAAGCAGCTCCTCCTAGTCAAGGCGGACGAGGTGGCATCCAGTGCTCTGTGCTCAGTCCAGTATTAGAGCTGTCGCTCACAGGACTGTGTTCCTGTCACCTTGCCTAACACTCACCGCTTTCTCGGGGTGGGGGGGGGCGGAGAGGAGAAACTGGAAATATGGGGAACTAAGAGACTAAGATCAGCTGGTACTATCGAAGGCACAAAACTTGAGGTTGGAGAAAATCAGCAGGGAGAGAGGACAAGACAGCTCTTGCCAACTCAGTAGTTTCCTGAGGGCTGGTCCTACTCTTTCTTCTTCCCATCTACAGGCCAAGGCAGTTGTCATTCAGCCCTTCAGGTCCTAACAAGAGGGTAGGGAGTTAACTTCCAGAGATGTTCAATCACCTAGTCTAGTCAGTCAGTATTTCGGCGTCTGCACTGGGCTGCAAAAGAATAATGGGGGGAGGACTGCATGCAGTGTAAGGCCTACAATGGGTGGAAATCGACTTCCGGTCAAGATGGCAGAGCAGATAAACGTGTTTGCTTCCTCCCGTGATCACAGTAAATTATATGTGAGCTACAGAACAACGATCATTGAGAACCACCTGAAGACTAGCTGAACAGAAGTCCTATAACTTGGGACACACAGAACAAGCCATGATGAGACCGGTAGGAGGGAGAGAATAGGCGGGTCCCACACCCACAGTGTGGCGATTAAGAATCATGACAGATATGTTGGCTTTGGAGGTCCCCCTGAGGAGTAGGGGTCCCAGTCCGGGGGCACCAGTGCCAGAAAGAAGAGTCCCCGTAACATGTGGCTGTGACAACCGGGAGGGATTGAGTCCAAGTGAGATGGATGGCTGCAGGAGTGCCAGGTGCTCCCTTGAGGGGCCCACGCACAAACACTTGCTCATGGACTCACTCATTCCGGGCTCTGGTGTGGAGAGGGGGAGAGCAGCTTGAACGGCACCAGGAACATACGGGGAGGAAGTGAATTGATGGGCGGCAATCTCTGGGCAAGAACCGTTGCTCCTCTGTTGAGCCTCCCCTGCACCCAGCTGGCAGGGGCAGGTGGGGGCCAAATCTTGAGCTTTCCATTAGCCTGGCTAACGTTGTTCGCCTCACCCCCACCTAACCTATAGCCAGCCCAAGCCACTTTCAGTCATTTTTCCACGAAAATAGTTGGCCTTGGCAGTGAACTTTTGTAAAATCTCCCTAAGGTCTAGAAACCCCAAACAAGCAGCTATTGGCCTTGGCATGCCCTTAACCTCTTGCTAAGCAGTTGCAAGCCTGGCACAAGAGGCAATTGGTCTCAACCTGAATTATAACTCCCATCAGATGGCTGCAAGCCCCGTAGAAGCTGCAGCCAGTGCTGGCCTGGAGTGCAGCTTCAACTAAGGGGCCACAAACCTGACACTAGGGGCAGCGGGCCTTGGTTCACAGATTAGCCTCTCCCAAGCCCCTCTAAGCCCAGCACAAGTGGCAGCCAGCTGCAGATCGCTTTGTAGCTCCCAATAGGCAGCCCCAAGCTGGGCACAAACGGTGGCTACCTTGGCCTGCACCAGAGCCCTTCCCAAGAGCCTCCAGAACCAACACACCCAGTGGCTGTTTCAGACCACACCAGAGTACCACCCTGTCGGTTCCACAAATGACACACCAGAATGGCAGACTTGGCTGGAACCAGGGCTCTGCTAAAGCAGCTCCTGCTCCACGAGGTCAGTCTGCACACAACGGTTTGTCTGCTGTAGTCATGGCTGGTGCTCACAGCCAGTCAGCCTGAAGGTCAGTCCCACCCACTGACATGCCAACAGCAAACAAGGCTCAAGTACAACAAGAGGGCACACGCAAGGGACACTTCTGGGGCACCGAGCTCAGGTGAAGAGGGGGACTGCTCCACCAGGCCTCACAGGATACCTGCTATGTAAGGGTGCTCTGCCAAGACTGGGGGACATAGAAGCTCTACCTAACACACAGAAACAAACACAGGGAGGCTGCCAAAGTGAGGAGACAGAGAATAGGACAAAACTCTAGAAAAAGAACTAAATAAAATGGGCACAAGCAATCTACCAGAAACAGAGTTCAAAACATTGGTTATAGGGTGCTCAATGAATTTAGGGGAAGAATAGAGGAACTCAGAACCTCAACAAAGAGAAATCATAAAAAAGAACCAGTCAAAATGAAGGCTACAATAACTGAAATGAAGACTACATTAGAGGGAATCAACAGCAGGTTAGATGAAGCACAGGATCCAATCAGTGATCTAGAAAACAAAGTAGCGAAATATCAAGAAAAATAATAAAACAAATGGGGATAGTTTAAAGGACCTTTAGGGATAAACCAACATTCGCATCATGGGGTACCAGGAGGAGAAGAGAGAGAGAGCAAAGGACTGAAAATCTACTTGAAGAAATAATGATGGAAAACTTCCCTAGCCTGGCAAAGGAAATAGACATACAAGTCCAGGAAGTGCAGAGTCCCAAACAAGATGAATCCAAAGAGGCCCACACCAAGACTCATTGTAATTAAAATGCCAAAGGTTAAAGACAAAGGAATCTTAAAAGCAGCAAGAGAAAAGCAATTACCTCCAAGAATGTTCCCCTAAGACTGTCACCTGATTTCTCAAGAGGAAGTTTGCAGGCCAGAGTGACTGGCATGAAATATTGAAAGTGAAGGAAAACAAGAACCCACAACCAACATTACTCTGTTCAGCAAGGCTGTCATTTAGAATTGAAGGAGAGAGAATTTCACAGTCAAGAAAAAGTAAAGGAGTTCATCAGCATTAAATCAGTATTTAAGAAATGTTAAAGGGAGTTAAGTAGAAAAAAAAGATAAAAAATATAAATAAGTAAATATAGGAAAGAAAAAAATCTCACTGACAAAGGCAAACAGTAAAGGCAGTGAAACAACCAACTATAAAGCGAATAGATTAAAAGGCAAAAGCAGGAAGAGCACGTGTAATTATAATAATACATTAAGGGACACACAAAAGAAGTTAAAAAAATGACAAAACCATAAACGTGGCAAGGGTGAGTAAAACTGTAGTGATTTTAAAATGCATTTGAACTTAAGTGACTATCAACTTACAGTAAACTGCCATAAACATAGCTGGTATAGATGAAGCACATGGTAACCACAAACCAGAAATCTACAGCAGAATAAAGAGAAGGAAATCCAAACATGATGCTATAGATTATAGAGAGCCATCAAGATATAAGAGAGCAAGAGAGTAAGAAAGGAACAGAGAACTACAAAAACATTCAGAAAACAATAAAATGACAGCAACTACATATCTATCAGCACTTTTAAATGTAAATGGATTAAATGGTCCAATCAAAAGACATAGGGTGGCTGAATGGATAGAAAAACAAGGCCCACTTCAGATGAAAAGACATGCACATAAATGGACGGAAAAAGATATTTCATGCAAATGGATCCCGCCCCAAAAGCTGGGGTAGCAATACTTCTATCAAACAAAATAGACTTTAAAACAAGGGCTATAACGAACGAGACAAGGAAAGTCATTTCATAACGATACAGAGATTAACCCAAGAAGATGATATAAACGATATATTAGAACAGATGGACTTAACTGATATTTTTAGGACGTTTCACATAAAAGCAGTATATATGTTCTTTTTAAGTGCACACACAACATTTTCCAGGATAGATCACATGTTAAGCCACAAAACAAGCCTCAATAAAGTAAGTAGTTTGAAATCATATCATGCATCTTCTCTGAACACAATAGTATAAAACTAGAAATCAATTACAAGAAAAAGACAAACGTGAAGGCTAAATAACGTGCTACTAAACAATGAATAGATTAACAATGACATCAAGGAAGAAATCAAAAGATGCCTTGAGACAAATGAAAATGTAAAACAAAATGACCCCCCATGGGACACAGCTAAAGCAGTTTTAAGAGGGAAATTCATAGTAAAATAGGTCTACCTCAAAAAAAAAAAAAAAAAAAAGACAAGAAAAAAGTCAAACAATCTAACCTTATACCTAAAGGAATTAGAAAATGAAGAACAGACTTCCAGCCAAGATGGAGGCATAGGTAGACAAACTGTGTCTCCTCACACAACCAAAATTAAGGACAAAAAAAAATTAGAAAAAAACCCCACAGAACTGACAGAAAATTGAACTGTAAGGAAGTCCGACAACCATTCATCCAGACCAGTAAGAGGCGCACAGTCAGCGGCCAGCGGAGAGGGGTCATGGCAGGAAAAAGCGGTGGCTGGCAGACCCGAGTGTGGGGTGGCAGCAGGCAGACCCAGTGAGGCATGCAAGGTGGCTGCCTGACCGCCGTCCCACATTCATGTGCAGATAAACCAGGTGACACTGGGGAGCGAGACAGACCGCCCAACACAGGGCCCAAGTGCAGGGAAATAAAGCTTCAAAATTCTGATTGAAAACACCTGTGGGGGTTGAGGTGCTGGGAGAGACTCCCAGCCTCACAGGAGAGTTTGTTGGAGAGACCCACAGGGTCCTAGAACATACACAAGCCCACCCACACGGAAATCAGCACCAGAAGGGCCCAGTTTGCTTGTGGGAAGTGGTGGAAGGGACTAAAACCTGGCAGAGAGCAAAGCAAGCACCATTGTTCCCTCTCTGACCCCTCCCCCACATACAGCATCACAACCCAGCAACGTGGGTTGCCCCACCCTGGTGAACACCTAAGGCTCCGCCCTTCATGCGTAACAGGTGTGACCAGACCAAAAAAAAAAAAAAAAGGCTCAAACAGAAGAACAGATCAAAGCCCCAGAGCAAATACATCTAAGCAACAAAGAGCCAATCTATCAGATGCACAGTTCAAAGCACTGGTGATCAGGATGCTCACAGAATTGGTTGATTTTGGTCGCAAATCAGATGAAAAAATGAAGACTACGCTAAGTGAAATGAAGGAAAATGCACAGGGAACCAATAGTGATGGGAAGAAAACAGGCTCAAATCAATGGAGTGGACCAGAAGGAAGGAAGAAAACAACCAAACAGAAAAGAAGCAAGAATCAAGAATTCAAAAAATATGAGGAGAGGCTTAGGAACCTGCAGGACATCTTTAAATGTCCCAACATCCAAATTATAGGGGTACCAGAGGGGAAGAGGAAGAGCAACAAGTGGAAAACTTATTTGAACAAATAATAAAGGAGAACTTCCCCAATCAGGCAAAAGAAATAGACTTCCAGGAAGTCCAGGAAGCTCAGAGAGTCCCAAAGAACTTGGACCCAAGGAGGAACACACCAAGGCACATCATAATTACATTAGCCAAGATGAAAATGAAGGAGAGAATTCTAGAAGCAGCAAGGGATAAGGGGACAGTCACCTACAAAGGAGTTCCCATCAGACTGTCAGCTGATTTCTCAAAAGAGACTGCACAGGCAAGAAGGGGCTGGAAAGAAGTATTCCAAGTCTTGAAAGGCAAGGACCTACATCCAAGATTGCTCTATTCAGCAAAGCTGTCATTTAGAATGGAAGGGAAGATAAAGCATTTGTCAAGTTAAAGGAGTTCATCATCACCAAGCCCTTATTATATGAAATGTTAAAGGGACTTATCTAAGAAAAAGATAAAAAATAGGACAGTAAAATGACAGCAAACTCACAGTTATTAACCACCACACCTAAAACAAAAGCAAACTAAGCAAACAGCTAGAACAGGAACAGAAACACAGAAATGGAGATCACATGGAGGGTTAGCAACAGGGGAGTGGGAGGAGGAGAGAGGGGGAAAAGTTACAGAGAATAAGTAGCATAGATGGTAGGTAGAAAATAGACAGGGGGAGGGCAAGAATAGTGTGGGAAATGTAGAAGCTAAAGAATTTGACATATGGACATGAACTAAAGGGGGGGAATGTGGGTGGGAGGGGGTGTGCATGGTAGAGGGGAATGAAGGGGGGAAATGGGACAACTGTAATAGCATAATCAATAAAACATATTTTAAAAAAAAGAAAATGAAGAATGAAGTCCAAAGTGAGTAGAAGGAAGGGAATAATGAATATCAAAACAGAAATAAATGTAGAGTCTTAAAAAACAATAGAAAAGATCAATGAAACCAAGAACTAGTTCTTTGAAAATATAAACACAATTGAGAAACCTTTAACCAGGCTCCTCAAAAGGAAAAAAGAGAGAGGGCCCAAATAAATACATATAATCTTCTAAGGCTGTATCAGGAAGAAACAAAATCTGAAGAGAATGTAACTACTCATGAAATCAAGTCAGTAATTAAAAAAAATAAACTCCCAACAAACAAAAGCCTTGGACAAGATGATTTTATAGGTGAGTTTTACCAAACACTCAAAGACTACCCATCCTTCTCAATTATTCCAAAAAAAAAAAAAAAACAATAAAGAAGAGGTAAGATTCCCAAATTCATTTTATGAGATCAGCATTACCCTGATACCAAAACAAGAAAAAGACTAAAAAAAAAGAAAACTATGGAACACTATCCCTGATTTAGATAGATACAAAAATTCTCAACAAAATATTACCAAGCTGAATTCAGCAATACATTAAAAAGACCATACATGGTCATGCGTGATCATACATTATCAATCAATCAAGTGGGATTTATTCCCAGGATCCATGGTTGGTTCAGTATCTGCAAATCAAATTAACGTGACACACCACATAAAATTAATTTAAAAATCTTATGATCATATCAATAGATGCAGAAAAATTATTTGAAAAAAAAATCCAACAGCAATTTATGATTTAAAAAGACATCAGAAAAGTGGGAAAGAAGGAACATGATAAAGGCCACACAGGGCAAACCCACAGCCAACATCATACTCAAGGGTGAAAAGCTGAAAGCTTTTCCTTTAAGATCAGTAACAAGACAAGGATGTCCGCTTATTTAACTACTTTCATCCAACATAGCATTGGAAGTCCGAGACATAGCTATTAGACAAGAAAGGAAGAAGTACAACTGTCATTATCGGCAAATACTGTGATAAATACAGAGAGAGCCCTAAAGAATCCACCAAAAAATTACTAGAACTAATAAATTAATTCAGTAAATAAGCAAGAATATAAAATTCATATTCAGAAGTCAGCAGCATTTTTATACACCAGTAACCAGCAGAAAGAGAAATTAAAAAACAATCCAATTTACAACTGCATCACAAAGAATAAAATACCTAGGTAGGAATAAATTTAATTGAGACGGTAAAAGACCTGTTTTCTGAAAACTAGAAGACATTGAAGAAAAATTAAAGAAGATACAAATAAATGGAATGATATACCATGCTAACAGATAAAAAGAATTAACATTGTTAAAATGTCCATGCTACCCCCAAGGCAATCTACAGATTCAGTGCAACCCCTGTCAAAATACCAATGGCATTTTTCACAAAACTAGACTAATCCTAAAATTTATATGGAAACATAAAAGACCCTGAGTAGCCAAAGCAATCTTGAGAAAGAAGAACAAAGTTGGAGGTATCACTCTGCCTGATATCAAACTACACTACAAGGCTACAGTAACCAAAAAAGCACGATACTGGCATAAAAACAGACACACGGATTAATACAACAGAACAGACAGCCTGGAGATAAACCCATGCCTATATGGTCAGTTAACCTATGACAAAGGAGGCAAGAATGTACAATGGGGTAAAGACAGTCTCTTCAATAAATAGTATTGTAATGTAAACAGATACATGCAGAAAAATGGGACTGGATTACTATCCTACAGTATATACAAGAATAAACCCAAAATGGATTAAACACTTCAATATGAGACCTGAAACCATAAACTCCTAGAAGAAACTGGGCAGTAAGCTCTTTGGCATCACTCTTGGTAATATGTATATATTTTTGGATATGTCTCCTCAGACAAGAGAAACAAAAGAAAAGCAAACAAATGGGACTACATCAAACTAGAGATTTGCACAGAAAAGTAAACCGTTAACAAAACAAAAAGACAACCTGTTGAATGGGAGAAGATATTCACCAATGATATGGCCAATAAAGGGTTAATATCCAAAATATATAAGGAACTCATACAACTTACAACTTAACACCAATAAAACCCCAAACAACCCAATTAAAAAACAGGCAGAGGTCCTGAACAGACAGTTCTCTAAAGAGGACATGACATACAGGTGACCATCAGACATATGAAAAGATGCTCAGTATCACTAATCATCAGGGAAAAGCAAATTAAAACCACAATGAGATATCACTTCATACCTGTCAGAATGTTTATGATCAATAAATCAGTGAACAGTAAGTGTTGGAGAGGATGTGGGGAAAGGAGAACTCTCATGCACTGTTGGTGGGACTGTAAATTGGTACAGCCACTGTGGAAAACAGTATGGAGGTTCCTCAGAAATACAACTACTGCCCTGGCTGGTGTGGCTCAGTGGACTGAGTGCTGGCCTGCGAACCAAAGGGTCTCCAGTTCAATTCCGAGTCAGGGCACATGTCTGGGTTGTGGGCCAGGTCCCCAGTAGGGGGTGCACGAGAGACAACCACACAATGATATTTCCTCTCCCTTTCTCCCCACCTTCCCCTCTCTAAAAATAAATAAATTAAAACAATAAACAAAACAGAAACTCGGATACAGAGAACTGATGATTGCCAGAGGGGATGGAGTTTGGGAGAATGTGTGAAAAAGGGGTAAGGGATTAAGAAGTACAAACTGCCTGTTGTAGAAACAGTCACAGGAATATAAAGTACAGCATAGGGAATATAGACAATAATACTGTAATGTAATATTGTATGTTAACTGTAATTGGAAAATAAAAAGAATGGGTGGAAACTGCGATCCCTCCTTGTAGTTACACATAGAAGCGTTGAAAGGTTACGGAGTAACTGCATTTTGTGGGGGAATCTGGCAGTCACAGAACCACTTTCATTAAGGAAATGAAATGGTGGGTGAGAATTTTCAGCGCACACAGGGCTTCCTCACCACTCTCTCTCCCCCGGTGTTTTGCAGCACGGGCAGCCCAGGAGAGGGACCCCACCAGGGACTGCATCGACCAGCCGGAGCTGGCCAACTGCGAGCTGATCCTGCAAGCGCAGCTCTGTGGCAATGAGTATTACTCCAGCTTCTGCTGTGCCAGTTGTTCCCGGGTCCAGCCTCATGCTCAGCCGGTCTGGCAGCAGGGATGAAGGCCGCCGGCTCCAGCCCCAGTTCTGCACAGCTCAGAGGGCTGGGGAGGAGTGCAGAGACTCTCGCTCTCCCCTCTGTGGCTGGCAAAGGGAGTTCTCTTCTGGAGACAGTGCCACCCCACCCCCACTCAGCCAGTGCTGAGCCTCAGCAGCAGCCTACCAACCTCCGAGTCCCTCGCAGTGTCTGCATTTCTGACGTGACTGCAGGTAGCTGCTGAGTTGTCAAGAGAAATGTTTGGATAAGGACACCCTTTACTTTACAACTTTCCTCTGTAATGCCTGTTACACAGGACCAGTTCACTCTTTTAAAACAAGCTACCAGGATTCTCACTTCATTTAAAGCTGGATAGGAAGGTGCACAACGATTTGAAAGTTAACAGCTGTCTAACTCCTGCTGTGACAGGGAAGGATTCTTGGCTAGAACTACATCTCATCCGGGGTCACACAGTGGTGTATGGCTCTAGTCTCTCTCACCCTTCCCGGCAGTGCACAGCAACCAGCTCCAAACCCATCTGTGCATATGGTTAGCAGCATGACGTTTGTGCAAGCTCTCGGCAACGTGGACATTATTAAGGCTCAGTGCAGGGATCCGGGGTGAAAGGGGAGCAGCTGCATTATTCTCTGTGCAGGAAAGAACTGGGAGAGCTCCTTACTTTCATTGGGGAGCTGGGGCCTGAAGCCCTCCTCCTGAGGCCGACATGCAGAGCTGGCTGTGAGGCTCGCCTCCCACCTGTGTGGCCGATCGAAGGGCCTGCTCTGCATTGTGACCAGCAAAGGAGCCTCTCCTCCTCACGTAGGACTCCATGAAGCAAAACGTTGGCTGCCAGGGAAAAGCCAGACTACTATTAAAAACGGCACCAGCAAGATGGGGGGACCAACGGAGGGCAGGGCAATGTGGAAATAAGGAACTGGCCTCAGAAATGGTTTGAGTTGGAAGAAGTCAATCTTCATCTCAGACCCTCCAATTCCTTGCTGCTAAAATAAAAGGCCTGGATTCAGTGAGCTTCTGAGTCCCTTTCCACTTGAACTTTCTACCAATCCTCCAAAGGGCTGGCTGGGCCTAGTGACAGAGGTTATTTGGGGAAAGACAGGCATTGAAGGGAAAGGTTTCTTTTAATTGCCACCATGCTGGCTGGGTGAGGGACACTTCTTGGTCTACCTATCATTCAACAAAGAAAACACGGGCTGGAGCAGAGGTCTTTTCTTCTTTCCATGTAAAAAGAATACTGAGGAGCATCCTCTTTTATTTACCATGGCTGGTTTTGCTATAGAAATTGGAAAATAAGGGCTACTTTCTTGGACTCCCCAGTTCTTTAATTAAACCAATATTTGGTCTGTTGTTGACACATTTTCAGAAAGTAAATTTCAAATTAGTTAGCTCTTCTTAGAACTAGTCACAGAATAAGTGGGCTGAAGTTCAAGGTGAGAGTAAAGCTGAATCTAAACCACTGGTTCTCAACCCTCTTCGATAGTGGGAGCCTTTTAAAAAAACCTGGGATCCCACCCCTCAGAAATTGGAATTTAATTAGTCTTGAGTATGGGCTGGGCACGAGGATTTTAAAAGCTCCGCAAGTGATTTTGATACGTATCTGAGGTTGAGAATCTTGCTCCAGCCCTGGACTTCCGACTGTGACTCTCGTTCAAATGCAGATCGTGCTTGTGAGGACTGGGGTGGGGCCGGGATTCTGTATCTCTAACCAGCTCCTTGGTGAAGTCCTCGCTGTTAACCAGACCACACTTTGGGCGGCAAGAATCTGATGTTAGAGATGCACTTAGGGTCAACGGAGGCCTAAAGAATGAACACAGCACGAACTTTACGAATATACTACTCCCAATAAAAGATTTTCTAGTCACCAAACTAGAGATCTGCTGCAGCAGCAGAATGGAGAGAACAAGACCAAATAACTAAAAGTCAACTCATTTGCTAATAAAAGAAAAGGGGAAAGAACAGCCCTTCATGGGAAAAGCTTCTACCACGAACATTTATTTTTGTTAAAGCAGATTATAAATTCTCATCAGTACAAATATATATAACTTACATTTGATTGTAAGGCCAACGTTCAAAAGTAAAAATGAGATGGGATCTCACGTTGTTACCAGAGGTCAAATGGCCGCTGCCGGCAACGGGGTGTCTGCTCACCACGAGGGAGGGGGACGGGGACAGACACACAGACACACACCGAATAAACCAGAAACTCCACCCCCACAAAACCTGTGGGGACAGAACTTAGAGGACAAAACAAAACCCACCAAGGGAGACCCACAGGACAAACCAACACGGCAACCTGCGTTCCAGTCTATGGAGTCATTGTTACCTTAGTGTTAAAGGATTAACATAAGGAAACTGCAGCAATACATATAAAGGAAAATACATATTCTCTACAGAGCACATTTAGATTGAGTCCATTAAAGTAATGACATTAGAATTTCATCATAGGTTTAAACCAGGACAATGCTAGTCTTTCATTTCTTTATTGAAACTACAACCTAGGGACTGTACTGGTCACAAGCATGATTGTGGCTGCAATGCGCTACTTACAATGACTGATACCGAGGAAGCCGGGGTCCCGTCTGCACCTCCAGCTCTTCCTCGTCTTACTTCAATAGGCATCAATGATAAATCAATCTTATGTACAATTTCTTACAGTTAACCCTTTTACCTTTGGCAAGATTACTTACAACTCTTACAACTTTTTAATATTGAGAACTATTTAAAATATTCTAAATGCATAAAAATAAAGATTTTGGCTTTTTTGATATATATTTATAATATTTATTCTTACTCAAAATGGAAGCTCAACTTTACCCCTAAAATATAGCTCTGCTGGGCAGCTGCTGGTGTGCCCTCCTGGGAATTCTGGCCACGCCGCCTGCCTCTCGCCCCGGGCCCAAGCCCAGGCCGCCCTGTCCCTGATCTTGAAGACAGGCCAGTACTGATAGGAGGCAGGTGCATGGCCTGAAAAACAGGGAGATTGTTTTGCTTCCCGTTGTGTCTTATATTCCAGTAAATGTGCTTTGAATACAGATTCCTGTTCAGAGATGTCTGCCTCTCTGTTGCCAGAGATTTGTAAGGGGCTGAGGCAGGAGGAGGCGGGCAGAGGGTAACATTTTCTTGACTTCTTTAGCTTAACTAGGATAGCTCTTTTCTAGGAATGGGTTTCTCCACTTTTTGCAAAAGCGCCCGCACAGCACTCCGTGCTTGGACATGCTCCTTGGGACCTTTGGGATTAGTGAAAAGTGTGCTGATCAGGGACGCAAAGTCTGCTCTGACCTCCACCCCACCCCACCTTGCCTAAGTATGGAGAAAATACACGAGCCACAGGGACTGCTGCTCAGAGTTCAATTTCAAACGTCTTCTGTAAGTCACTGGAGAAAGGGTTGGTGGGGGAAGGGTTAGTGCGCTGCTTGGACTTGCTTTCTAACGCAGCCCACTGGGCTTCAAAAGGATCCACCGGGCAGGTGCCCGCCGGAACCTCTGTGTGCTTGTCTCCTGCAGCCAACCTGCCATCGTCTACACCGTTGAAAGCTGAAGAGCCATTGAAGTGCTGGACAGGAGGCTTAAAGAAGGGACTGGCAGTAGCGCTGCTTGTCTCATACTGAGGGAATGTCTGCTGCTTGACCAGGCTGGGAGACTGATGGGGGTGGGCAGCCTGAGGGTGGCCTGCAGTGCCAAACACATTGGCTACCATCTGGGAGGGAGTGATGCCCACCACAGGCACATTAGGGGCTGGATAGGGCATCCCATTGGCCACAGGATAGGCCTGGGCAGGGACAAAGGCTGGCTGCAGGGGTGGGACCACACCCGCTGGCACAGGCTGGGAGGCGAGGAATGCATTCCCGTGGAAAGGCGGCGCTGGCTGGGAGATGGCAGTGGGTGGAGGCGGCTGGAGAACCGGCTGCAGAGGGACCGCTGGGGCGGGGGGCTGCTGAGCCCGGACGCTCTTGGACACCTCTTCTAACCAGCGATCAGCCTCAGAGGGAGTACGTCTGTGACCAGCCTGGAAGAGACCTGGAGAGGCAGCACCAGGAGACTGACCCCACTCGGTCCCTGGAACCAACGACATGAAGAGAGACAAAAGAATCAGTCTTTGGGGGCTGCTCTCCTCGCCTGCTAACCTTGGTTGTTTGAATGATCCTAACATGTGGAACAAATCCTTCTACTGGGCTATTTCAGTACTGGCTGAGGCGGGTTTGTGGTAGGACAAAGAACCTGTCCGACCGCACTGTGTCTCAGCCGCACAGAGGAGCTGTCTAGGTGCAGCTCAACTGCAACCAAGGCAGCTGGCTGGCGTGAGGAATCCCTCTCTGCTGCGTAGCTCATCCACGGTACGGAAACCACCTTGCACGTGCCCAGGGGCCCGAGGAGAATCACCTCCTGCTCTAGGAGACCAAAAAGGAAACAACCAGGCACCCTGTGGCCCCTGCCTGGCTTGCACACACACGTCTTTCTGGTGAACTGCCTTTAGTACCATTTACATTTTTTTTGGTTTTATGGTTAAATTTTCATTATAGAAAAACTAGAAGGTACAGAAAAGCAAAAATAAAGTGCTTTTTATAGCTCTTTTCAAAGGCCTGCCATTGTAGGAGGCAGGGCCCCCTCCTCCTAAAGGCATGTCCACATATCTCCACATCCAGGGACAGACTCCCTCAGGGCAGGGCCTAGGAATCTGTATTTTATGAAAGTTCTATGGGTAGTTCTGTTTGATAGTCTTAGGAACTATCAGTTTAACCTCTTTAGTTCCTTCTTCCCTATCCTTTCTTAATAGCAGTTTATTTCCAGGAGGGAACATAGCTTCCTAAAAGGACTCCTCCCTGATTACCCACTCAGGTAAATAGCTGATTTTCAAACCAGGGCCGCTTATCTGATCCCAGAATCCTCACCACCATTTGTGGCCACCTTACCGGAATGTGTGGCTGCAATTCCCTTGTTATCAGCATCAAGGGCACGGGCCCAAGGGTTGGTTTCACGCACAGGCATTGCTACGGGTGCTAGAGCAGTATGGGCTGGCTTAGCAGCAAGCACATGGAAGGCTGAGTCAGTGCCATTAGCTACAATGGGAGCAGACAACATCGATGGAGTTAATTCATGCAGGGTGTACAGGTGACCCCTTGGAGCGGGGTCAGTCAGGCCAATGTGCAGTACTGGTGGAACAGAAAGAAAAGCTGGTGCTGGGATAACCATACCATCTTGTAATGACTACACAAACCTTCCGGCAAAGGAAGAATCAGAGGTTGTAACTGAAATGGCTATACTGAAAAAGTCAAATGACTGTTCAAAGAAACTATGTGTATGAGGAGAGAGAAAATGAAGCCTACAAAAACAATTTCAAATTAAACTGAACAGAGCTGCTTTGTCTCACAAGAGTTAGCAAAAAGCTAACTCTTTTAGATATATCTTAGCCTTTGGCATAGTGATGTAGATAAAGCATTTCCCTCTCCTGCCTCTTTTCCAAAAGATCAAATTATGGCAACAATAACAACAACGAGATAAATATAATGATTCTGTATTATGTGCTAGGCACCATGTTAATAATACTTTAGTGTGCATTATCTTATTTAATTCTCTCAAAAACCTAGTAAGAGTGGGTTATCCCTGTATTACAGATCAAACTTGGTATATGTTTTCATTTGCTAAGTAAGCTTGTAATTGGTTACAGAATTAATTTCATCTCCTTTTTTTGGGAAGGTATTTTCCTCTTGGTAATGTTCATAATATCTCAAAGTAGCCACTCTTCTTTCCTGGTCTCTCTTTTTCAAAGTCCCCTGCCCCTGCCCCTGTGTGCAGGCATCTAGTGCATCAGTTTCCACCCCTCGGCCTGGCTGTCGTGTTCAGTGGAGGACAGAGAAGCAGGCACCTCCCGCTGCCCTCTTCAGGAGCGGGCAAGCGCACGAGGGTGCAGGTACTCTTTTCCCAGGCTTGTCTGAAAGACTCGCTCACCCTTGGACTGGGAGCCCCTTAAAGGCAGGGAAAGGACTAGGTTCTATTCAGTCCTTGTGAACAGGCATACAGTCAGTAAAATGGAACAGGTATTATATTCAGTAAGGCCTGGCTTTAAATCCTGGTGGTGCATTTGGGCAATTTACTCGACCTCTCTGAGCCTCATTTTCTTCATCCGTAATGCTTACCCCAAAGGCTGGTGTGGGGATTAACTGAGCCGGGAACAAGCACGGGTCCTCACCATGATGTGGGAGGAGGCACTAAGAGCTCAGTAAATTGTGCCTATTATTCCTGGTACTGTAAATACCTGTCAGATGGAATGAAAGGCTGTTCGGTGCACATGACTATGCAGGGGTGTCCGGCCGATGGCATCTCAGGCCACACTGGAAGAGGAAGAGTTGCCTTGGACTACATATTAAATACACTGTGACATAGAACCGCAAAAAAATCTCGTAATGTTTTGAGTAGATTTGTGATTTTGGGTTGGGCCACATTCGTAGTCTAGGATGGGCTGTGTGTGGCCCGTGGGCTGCAGGTTGGACGCCTCTGGAAGGGTTTTCTTTTAAGAGATTCCTTGAGGAAAAGTATGTAGTATCTTACTTCAATAGGAGTGGGGTACTGTCTCCACAGCAAAGCTTTTTCTGAGCTCTCTCTCGAAATGAAGAAATGGCAATCACAGGAGCTCAAATTCCAAAAGTCTGTGATTTAAGTTATACAGACTCTTGCTTGCCTCTGAGTCAACACCAACTGTTAACTCAGTATCTCTGAAAACAACTTTTGGTAACTCTTCAATGCCACGAAGTCAAATTTTAGGGTACTTACTGAAGATAAGTACCCTAGATGAACTAAAGGGCCAAAAGAAGTGCCGTTTTCTTTACGAGCCTCCGGAGACAGGGTGGAGACTAGGTGAGTCCAGGGCTCTCACCTCGGCACTACTGATATGTTGGGCAGGAAAGCTCCGTGCTGTGCGGGTGGCTGCCCGGGCACCGAAGACTGCTCAGTGCCACAGCATTCCTGGCCCCGCACAGGTGCCAGTAGCGATCAATCGCTTGTACCAAGCTGTGAAACCAAAAAATGTCTCCAGACAATAAATGCCCGATTTTCCTGGAGGGGCAAAACCACCCTGGGTTGAAAACCACTGCGCTAGAGAAAGTGTAGCACCAGGGCCAACACCGCTGGCCGCGCTCCTGAAGAACTGGCGGGCATGCTGCCTCGGCACAGTGAAGCAGCAAAGGAGGCAGGGTGGGGACACAGAAGCTCCTAACAGAATGGATGGAAGACAGGTGGGAACGTGCAAAATGACGAATGCAGACATCCTAGGGAACAGAAAGGGCGACAAAGCGCAAGGACGCTGTCAACAGAGAAATGAATCGGTCTGAGACATGATCAAACAGGGAAATGAATAGGTCTGACCAGCTCTTGGAAGCTCGGGATGCCAACTGACAGGTAGTGAGCAGCATCACAAAAACGCTGCTCTCAAGGAGAACTGCTGAGCAGGCGGAGAGGGCACTAACCTTGAAAGGCAGGGGACTGCGGTGCCACTGCTGTCACTGGTTTGGTCATTGGGGCGGATGAGAAGGGGTCTTCGGAGGGTGTGCTGAAGGCATTGGTGATCTGAGAGCACAGGGAGCTGATACTCTCTGCTTCCCCTTCTACTTCTGGCACTGCAAGGCAAACGGAAAATGGCTCCAGAAAGAAAAACTAAATGACCCTGAAATGTCACGGTACGCTACAAGGTGGCATTTTATACAGCATCCCTTACTTGCGAAAGGAAAAGTCTCAACAGTCACGTGGGGCTATAAAAACAGCTTCAAAATATTTCCTGGCTCTATTTCATTGACTTTTCAGATGAGAAGGCATAAAATGCCAGCAATTCATACACAAAGGACTATCTTCATCCCTTGCAAATCCCAAGATTTCGTTATCTCCTCTCCTGGGTGACACTGTTGAGAAGCTGCTGTTCTTTTTGGGCCAAGATGTCCAGTTAGCTAGATCTTTCTGGAAGACACGAGCAACTTGTTTGTCTTCCAACCAGTTCATAAGGCTGTGGTCCGAGCTACGTTCCGAAGCTATTTAGCAACTACCAGAAAATGGTATCAGGTCAAGGGCACCAACGGATGCTCAGTCCTTTTCTCGGTGATAAACTACAATAATGGCATCACTCTCACTTCCCTCCAAGGTACCCAAGTACCTCGTAGGAACTGTGATAACATGACAGAGTGAACCGGGTCCAGGACCCCTGAGGCTTTGTTCTGAACACTGACTCTGAGATCCTGTCACCGAGGAAGATAACTATGTGTGCCGAACCTTTGTTTGCCCCACGTGAAAAGAGAACGATAGCTTTTGCTTCCCATCTGCTCCAGAAGGGGACTGAAAACAGGCACTTGAAGCATCTGGAGCTGGTTTTTGTAGGAGCTGAGAGCTGGCACAACCCTCGGTAACCGTCTTGTCAACTGCTGTTTGGGCCTCGTTTCATCCGTCAAAAGAACTCAGCTCTGACTCTGTACCGCTGCCCGTGCGAGTGCCCCCGCGAGACAGAGCTTCCTCACATTCTGTGGCGGCCCTGGCTAGATGGGACTCGGAGCGAAGTAAAATAGAGTCCAGTAAAAGCGCTGACCAGATCTGACACTTTAGCTCCGGATCTTATGATGAGGATAAAGCTACCGGGGCTGGCTCAGCTGTACAGAGGCCACACAAAGGGCTGTGTGGCGGTTCTGAAAGGTAATGAATACGTGTGAGCAAGCCCACTGTCTCTGATGAACAACAGATCTTAGATTTATGCAGGAGGCCAGTTTAGAGTTTCCTCCCTATGGAGCCAACCAGCTACAAGGACAATGAGCACTTATCCATTTCTTCTGGTACATCTGACAGTAATGCTATTTAACTGGATGTGTTTCCAAAGCCTTTATAATTAATTCCCTTCTGGGTCCCAAGTGGCAGAATAAGAATGGCAACTTGAGACCCTTGATGTTTGGAAGCAGGCTGGCTGAGAGTTAGTACATACACTTCCATCAGGACAAACCACAAGCCTTATAGCTCAGGCTAGGCATTTCCATCGTGGCTCTGTTACCTGTCTGATGAAGAGAAATGAATGATTCACATCTCCCTCCACGTACCTCCGTTTCCTCCCAAGGGAAATGATACAAGATACGTATAACCACAAACCAGCCTGAGGTGGGGGGCTAGTTTGGTAGGATCAGTGTTTCCACTGGAAGTGACCAAGGTGTTTCACTGCTAGAGTGCCCAGTGAGTTAGGTGGAAGCTGCGTTACCTGCATTTTTTATGGGGAAATCAGTCTTCCTCTGCATAGTGGAAGGCAAGTCGTTGACACGCAGGGATAGCTGGCGTTTAAAGGGTGACATCTTCTGGCTAAGAGCAGGAAATCCTCGGAAAGACCCTTGGCGAGCAAGTTGTTCGATTGGCGCGTGGCGGCGGGGGATGGCGTGAGGATTGTTCATCTCCAGACCGGCAGTGGCGTCAGAAGTGGGAGAGGTGGGGGAAGACGGGGACGGGGCAGTGCTGCCAGGGGCCACTGATGGACCCCCAACTGTCTTATCTGTTTCAGCTCAAGAAAGTCAAGAGAAAGAGGGCCTTAACAATGTCTTCAAATAATTTGAGCTTACACAGCTGAGAAAATGAAAAACCCTCCTAAGTCCTTTTACCCATATCTCCTTCCCAGTGTGTGTGTCTCTCTCTCTCTCTTTTTTCTTCCCAATGTCTCTTAAAAGTCAGGTTAGAAGCAGAGCTCAGATCTATTTTTCAAACAATAAAAAAACTCAATCTACTACATGTCACATGGTATATTTACTACAACACAAATATTAGATCTTTGATTCTCATGCAGCGATTCATAATTTGAGACTGAACAAGATTTAAAAGAACAGTAGGTATGAACTAATGTGAGGTCCTTCAAAGAATGATGGTTTATGCTTTTCAATGTCCGCTTGCTTATTTGTCTGGGGGAGAGGACTTTGGGAATGGAAGTCAGAAATGCTACATAAGCATAAGTTTGATTAGATGTTTACGAATGTCCCAAAGCAGCCTTTCAATCATGGAGAATGTGCATTGTGGCTCATTTGAATGAAAGCACACAGAAGTAAAACTTTCAATGGGAATAAACCTAAATGGAAGGCTGTTTCCATCTGAGTACTGGCTGAGTCCCAATTTGAATGTGGACAGTCTTGAGCTCTCCCTTCTCACAGTCCTTGGCAGCTGTGGGGACACACCCACTTGGCAGTTGCTATGTGTGGCTCAGAGTATTATTTGGTGGTTTTGAAGAACATGCTTCCAGTCAGAAAGTCCCTGAAACACACTAAATAATAGCTGTACATGCTAAATTTTCTAATAAAAAAATAGTGTGGTGTTTTTTATTCTTTGCTATCCTGGCACAAATGTTTATAAGAAATGGAAAAAATCACAATCAATAATTTAATTTCTAATAAAAATATGTATCTCTTTTTTGACTTAAGAATTAGAGCTGTTTGGATCATTATTATTTTTTTAAAGATTCATTTATTTATTTATAGACAGAGGGGAAGGGAGGGAGAAAGAGAGGGAGAGAAACATCAATGTCTGGTTGCCTCTCAAGTGCCCCCTACTGGGGACCTGGCCTGCAACCCAGGCATGTGCCCTGACTGTGAATTGAACCAGTGATCCTTTGGTTCGCATGCTGGCACTCAGTCCACTGAGCCACACCAGCCAGGGCTATTTGGGTCATTTTTAATGACACTGCCCCAAACGGCTGGTTTAGAAGTGAAAGAATATAGTAAAAAATTAGCAAAATTATGTTAATGTATATTTAAAATGAACTTCTTAATTCCACAATACTCCTTGTTTGTTTTAACTGCAGCTATACACAAAAATGCAAAGCATTTTTCCCCAAGCCTTATCACTTAGTTCAAAAACACACCCAACCCAACTTAGGCAATAGCCTTCTGAGTAACTTGAATGCCTGCACAGGCATTTCTGCTACGCTGCCATGTGTACCTGAAAAAACTCACGTTCTGCAAAAATCGCACACTAAAATTAACAGGGCTAAGTTAGGGGCTGCCTTCTCAAAATCTGTGCACTTTTTTTTCACTAAAGCACTAACACACAGTTACAATCTAATAAGAACAGTATCACCGGGAAATCTGTGCCTGTGTTTGCACCCGGCATCATGTCAGGGGTCCTCTGCAGCCTAAACCTGGGGTCTGTACTTCTTCCTGTAAGATGCAGGTCCCTGATAGCATCTGCTGCTCCCAGCTCAGATGCATCAGAACTAGAACTCCGCTCCAGGAAACAGAGTCTCCCAATTTTGTTTTTAAACATGGGGTGTAATGTCTTTGCAGCTTATTTAACTGCACTCTCAGCTTCCCCAGAGAGCATAACATTACAGCAAGGGCAAACAGTGTTGAAGTCACTAAACAAGCCACTCTAAAGGAAAGGACTTTGTTTAGATTTTAAGCTTTGTTCTTGAAGGTCTTCATATATTGCTAAGAGTTCTCTTTGTGAGAAAGCTTAGCCTTGATAGCTTCAAAATATTACCCTGCTGGAGAAAACTACTTAAATAAACACACACTACAGTAGAACAGACTGTACCTTTCTTGGAATCTTGGATTTGCTTCATAATCTCCTCTCTTTCTGCTTGCTCAGTAGCTGTTGTGACACGGAATGATCCTTCTCTTGTAAAAGTGGTCCGACTGGCATCAAAAGTAGCAGTCACTCCGCATTCCTTCTCCCTCTTCTGCTTACGTTCTAAGCAGGCTGCAAAAGCACAACCCACTGCGTGGCTCAGTCTTTCACCCTGTACGTAACAGAAGGTTCACAAAAATGTTTTTAGAGTTACAGTACCAACAGTTACAAAGAGCTTGGACCACAAATGTCTGTTTTCATACAAGGTGAAATGTTGGGAACTCCAGCTTAAATTGGATTTTAGTATACTAATATGCCAGATGAACTTAAATGAACAAATTATTTTGGTACTGCTTATGACACTTTACCGTAGCAGGCACTGAGCAAAGCGACCATGAACGACCTGTGATTTGTGAGCAGCCACTGAGACCTTCTCATTGGCCAGGCTCCCTCTGTCACAGAAGCTCTGGCCACCGGCTTAGGAGACACTGCTGAAGTTTCCAAGCCCTAAGTCTTGAAATTAGAAGCTCTATTTGCAATTTAGGGTAGTGGGAATGTTTACCAAGTATTTCTAAGAACCACTGGAAAGGCAGGGCAATTTCAGGAGCTTAAATATACTGTCAATGTGTCTAGGAACAAAAGTTACAAACTTAGAACTTCCAACAGACTACTCCAGCGATGAAAAGGGGATCAGGCAAATGAAAGCTTAGCTTCCTCAGCTTCCCCTTTCTGAGTACTCTCCCTGCCAAGCACCATTCCCCATTCTGGACCCACAGGGCTTTTAAAAGGTTTCCCCCATACCTTCCCTATATTCTTCTAGCTCTCATCCAAACTCTACCTCCCAACCACACACAAGCAAAAGTTAAAGCACGTTTTCATCCACACTCTCTTCTTATACAGGAATTGAACAGACAAAACATTGTCTGTGGAAGGAGAGGGGTGATGCAGACACCGGCTAGCAGTGTCCACGTCATTATGGATGAATTAAAACATACACACGGACTACCGAGTCTGGTGGAGGAAAAAGGACGACAGCATGGCTTTTCTCTCAAGGGGAGCAAAAAGCTTCGGCCTCTGCCATGACAGGCCTTTATTCTAATCTTATCTCCTCACATTCTAAGATGGTTCTTCCTCACTATCCGGGTTACACCAAAGGAGCCAATGCCCCTCATCACATCACAGAAGAAGGATATTAGCAAATGAAAAGGCAAAAGTGGTTGAGCCAGTCACACTGGTCCCTGCAAGGCTCAGCATGGATTTTAGGAAGTTACAGTAAGCATTTGCAGGGTGAGGGAGTTTTCGCAAAAAGCAAGCCACAAAACAGCCTAGGTATATTACAAATCTGATCACCCACAAGAGAACCTATCTGTGGGCGTGGGTCTTGTGCATCTCCAAGTGGGAGCTGGGCCCACGCCATGCAGAAGGGTCTGCCACAGAGGGGGACTTATATAAACTAAATACTATTTTAAAGATATACTGGATTACCGAGAGTAAATTTAATAAATTCAATGAATTCTTTTTACCAGGGTTATTTATATTTTATTTTCATCTATATTGCTCATTTTATTTATTAAACTTAAGTATAGTTGGCATACATTATTATATTAGTTATACTAGTTTCAGGTGTACAATATAGTGATTCAACATTTTCATACCTTACCATGTGGTCACCACACTAATTCTAGTGATTATCTTCACCGTGTAAACTCATCACATTATTGACTCTATTCCCCCTTCACCTTTCATGCGTTCCCCTGCCTCCTCACTCAGGGTTCCCATCCTTTTGGTCTCTGTTTCTATGAATCTGCAATTATTTTGTTCTTGTTTATTTTTTTTAGCACACAAGTAAGTGAAGCCATATGGTATTTGTCTTCCTCTGACTTATTTCACTAGCACAATACCCTCTAGGTCCATCCATGATGTCACAAATGGCAAGATTTCATTCCTTTTTATTGCTGCATAATATTCCATTGAACATTATTTGTATTTTAGACCATACCCCTAACTGTGGAATAAAAAGTTAGAGATGAGCCCTGGCTGGGTAGCTCGGTTGGTCATAATGTCATCTTGATATGCCAAGGTTGCAGGTTTGATCCCTAATCAAGGTGCATATTAAGAATCAATCAATGAATGCATAAATAAGTAGGACAACAAATCAATGTTTTTTTCTCTCTCAAACCAATAATCTTTTGAAAGTTAGAGATGATGTAAAAACTATTGGCACCATTAATACTAAGAAGACATATATTTGACAACCGTGAACACTTTGTGGCGTTTTCACAATCAAACCATGGAAGCATCTGCTCCTACATATGGCTCTGAGCAAGTAATTTAACTGGATTTCAGATGCCAGTGTCAGATATCGTAAGGAGAGGTAACGTTTGAAGTGCTTTTCGTCCCTAAGATTTCACATCACTGCTTAAAGACTTGGCAGACTTACTCTTTATGGGCCCACATGAGGTTCCATCCAACTTTTCAGCAGGGTGACACAAGGGCAGGCAGGAAAGCATGAAACCGGAGGGAGTACTGAAAGAGCCTTAGACCCCCCCTTGCATTTGCACCCAGCTCTATTGCAAGGACACAGCTATGGGCCAAGGAAGTTTATTCTTTCTCCTAAGGTTTAGGGCAGAAGTTACTGAAGACAGATCCCTACTCAAGCACCACCCTAGACCAGCTGGAGAAACAAACAGCTTTACTAATAATAGACAGTATTTTGGAGCACTTACCACGGCCCAGACCCTATGCTAAGAGTGCTAATATTCATTATCTAAGTTAGGTTTTGCAACTGTTACCTCCATCCTATAGAAGTGGACGCTAAGACTGAGAGAATGTTAAGTAGCTTGCCACAAATACCACGGCTAGTAAGAACCAGAACTGGGTCTGGAACCCAGATCTGATTCAGAGCCCACGCTCCTAATATTTGTGTATACCACTGTCTCCAAGAACTTAAAAAAACCTTTTGGCCAATTTCAGAGTATGCTCACCACTTCTCTTTCAGGTTAAACTTTGGTAGGAGTTTATTGGGTTGAAGCCTTCAGGAATGGCTATGCTGCCTTATTCTATCTGGACTTTCAAAAACTCAGAAATTATACACTCAATGCCATACTATAATTATAGTTAAGATCACCAACCTGTAAGAAACTTGTCTTTCATGTGAGAATTTTGGGCAATTTACATAAAAGATATTAGGTTATTCTCTATTTTTAAACAAAACCAAACATTTCTATTATGCAACAGTTTCTAGCATACTGCATTATACCATAATTTAGTATTTCTATTGTTTTAATTAATTGAAAATATATTCGAACTTAGTTCTTTCATTTGTAGTACAATCGCTGCAAATGAATTTATGAGCACCTTTCAACTGCCAGTATCTTCCACCCAGATATCATAGCAAACGAATACATGTAAGAATCTTGAAAACAGTTCTAATACTGAAAAGTTTCAAATAAAGTTTAGCAGTCACCCTCACCAGAATACTCCTACTTTCCTTTAATGACCTTGGATCTCAGCTAACCATCCTGCTCCCTGAGTTGCAGGGTCACACCGAGAGTGTGGATTACTTGAGTAAAAGGAATGAAAACGGGCTAGCTTAGCCCTTCTAAGGGCTGTAACAGCAGGTACTTGTCAAAAATGTAGCGCAAATTGCTTGACTGAGCCAACCCGGAAGGAGCTTGGCTAACTGAGGCTGGTCATGATGAAATCCATGCTGAACTCACTGTGTCCTTGACAGCCATGAAGCAATGACAGATCCAGCGCCGAGTGGTGCCATCACGACATATGTAAGAGAAGGCTCTGTCAAAGTTCCTATCTGGAGCACAGAAAGAAACTTTTTCTATTGTCTGGTCAACTATGAGGTCCTAGAAAAAGGGAAGCAAAAAGGAAGAGAACTTATGAAGTTATTCAAGCTTCTCAGAAGAAACACAGAATGTTCATTTCATAATGCAAAAATCCCTGTATCTGATGCACCAAGCCTATGGAATAGCTGGATCTGAGGCCAGCAGTCTGAATACTCAAAATTTGGCCCAAGATGATTTTTTAAAAACATTTTATTTATTTATCTTTAGAAGGGAAGGGAAGGAGGGAGAGAAACATCAATGTATGGTTGCCTCTCGTGCACTCCCTGCTGGGAACTGGCCCGAAACCTGGGCAGGTGCCCTGACTGGGAACTGAACTGCGATCCCTTGATTCACAGGCCTGCGCTCAATCCACTGAGCTACACCAGCCAGGGCCCAAGGTGATTTCAAATGTGCTGCCAGAGCTGAGAACCATTGTTCCAAGAGGAGTCTGGGAACAGGACTAGTCTCTTTGACCTGAGTAATCTCCTGGGATTCTTAGATGATTGTGAACAGGGAGAGGGGGAGCTGTAAAATAAAATACCCTAAAAAAAAAAAGAATTTGACCTAAGAGAGATCCCATGAGGCCCATTTCCCAGATGCCTCCCCTCACTTCATCTTCATGTTTTTTAAAGATTTTATTTATTTTTTAGAGAGAGGGGTAGGGATGGAGGAAGAGAGAGAAAAACATCAACTGGCTGCCTCTCTCATGCCCCCAACCCAGGCCCCCAACTGGGACCTGGTCCACAACCCAGGAATGTGCCCTGACTAGGATTTGAACTGGTGATCTTTCGGTTCATAGTGTGGTACTCAAGCCACACCAGCTAGGGCCATCTTCATGTTCTAAAACATATGCTTGCTGATTCTAATTTTATCATGGTAGGTTCATGTTTAATTAATTTATAATATGTTGAAATCAATATAATTAATCCAACTTCCATATAACACTTAAATTTTGCAATTCTGGTGACTCACTGTGATTTTATTTTGCATAACCTTGATTACTACTAATTTCCTCTTTAGCAAAGTGATTGTCTTTTGTGTTGGCTGTCGCTTTCTTATTGATGTGTAGGAGTTGTTTACATATTCTAAATATGAGCCATTTATAGATTGTACACATTGCAAAATTTCTTTTCCACTCATAATGGATCCAAGAGTGACAATCCACCAATTACTATTATTACTCTGTGTGGAAAGAACTAATCACTGCCAGTGCTATAAGCAGCCACCAGGGGGAAACATCACTTTCTCACTATTGTACATACAAATCAATGAAAAAACAGCCTCCGCATACAAATTTTAACCAGAACACTTATGAAAACTGCCTAAGTTCTTAAAACTAATCTAACTAAAATGATTGTTGTTTCCAAGAGTCATGCACATTTAACACTACCACTCTCTTGAACTTAGAAAAAGCCATAGATGGAAGATCAAAATAACTGAAGTGCAGCTATATGAGGGGGGACCAAAAACCCTCCCCCAGAATTTATTTATAAAAAATTGTGTATTTATTCTTACATGTTTAAACTTCAGTCACCTTCAAAGTACTCTCCAGTTGATGCAATACACCTACTAGAGGCATTTTTTTCCATTTCTCAAAACAGTTTTTGAACTCGTTGATTTTGATGCCTTTTAGTGCTTCTGCCATTTTTTGTTTCACTTCTTCCACATCAGCAAAACGTTTGCATTTGAGGACTTTTTTCATCCGGGGAAACAAAAAAAGTCACTCGGGGCAAGATCAGGTGAATGGGGGGTGGGCATGAGGGTCATGCCACTTTTGGTCAAAAACTGCCGAACAATCAGCGCAGTGTGGGCAGGTGCGCTGGTAAATCACCCATCATGAAATGGGCAAATGCACTGGGAGTCTTAAAAAAAGAAAATTCACTGAAGTTGAACGCAGCCTCTCACACCACCACCAGCTAGTACACTAACACAGATGGGTTCGTAGAACACTCACTGAGCAGGGAAAGACTGTACTGCAAGGGGCCTGCCCTCCAGAAGATAATTCTGTTTTCATTCTTGGTGGGGGTGAGGGGTTCCCCCCTTGTATTAGATAACTTAAAATATATCAGGCAAATTACCCATCAAACTGCTCTTTACCTGACAGACTTTCTCCTAGGTGCAGCTTTTTTTTTTTTTTGAAAAACTGCAGTCCTGTTAAAATTTCTCCAGACTTTAAGGTCTCTTAGGAAATTTAAATTAATGATTAATGTACTTACATAACACCATATGCTCTCTAAGGGAGGAATCTGTCTCTGTTCTTATTGAGGTATGTAGGATCCCTTTCTTTCAAAGGTAAAACGCTACCTATGATTTGATATATTGTGTGAATTCTAAGTAAATTTCAGCTAAATGAGCCATTTACAAGTCCTCAAGATTTCATTTGAATTGAGGCTTTCAGTTACATAACAGGTTAATCAGTTCAAATATCACGTTCAAAACCAGTGTTTTATTAAGAAAAAGAAGAAATTTCAAATGTGGTCTATTATTTTTTTTTAACTTGTGGTAAAAAGTCCATCATCTTTTACATCGTTTTTTACATCTGTGGGGATAAACATTTCCTAAAAATATGTAACAACAAAAATAGACCTCAGATCTTAACATTAAATGACAATGCTTGGTAGGCTAAACATGCTGTGTCATGTAGAGCAAAATGTTGAGTGAATTCTACCTTTTATCAGGTAAATGAGTAACTAAATTGGTTTCCTAAACACTCACTAGTCTGAGAAGACTGTACTTTGGACAAAGTGGAAAGATACAAAACCCTGGCCAGGTAGCTCAGTTGGCTAGAGCATCTTCCTGATAAGCCAAGGATGTGGGTTCAATCAAGAAGTAACTAATAAATGCATTAAATAAGTAGAACAACAAATCACTGTGTGTCCCCACCCCCTTCCTCTCTCTAAACTTGAAGTGAAAGGGTACAGAGTGATTATGACTGCTTAATGGCATTACATTGGCTCATTAGGGATTAGAAAAACATATGAGTAGTTAGCATTTAAGCTTATAAAAGTTTTACCTTAGTTTTTTCATCCACAACTCGGAGTCCATCTGCTGATACCCACAAAACCGCCTTAACCGCTTTCTTTCCAGTCTTTTAAGGGAAACCAAAAAGGAAGGAGGGGAGAGACACACATACACAATATTAACAAAAAAGAGTCATCTTCCATAGAAAACATTGACTTCTGCCTTCCAAACACCACAAGTACAAATGGAGTCCACGAGGGGTGCCCAAAGCCAGATGCTCAAACCAAACTGCAGAAACATTCAGGAAGAAACAAGCCAAAGCCATTATTTTAGAAACACAATGCAAAATAATGTGATAAAATTAAGTAAAAGGGAAGGAATATATGGAATTAAACCAAGATACCACATTCCGTAAAGGGCAAAGAATTCATGAGTAGATTCTTCACCCACTTAAAAAAATAAACCAAGACAACCAAGAGTCAGATAAATTTAAATACATAAGGAGTTACACCACAAGTAGCTTCTACAAGTGTACTTAGAGCAGAAAGTATGCATATGTCTAAATCGAGATGCTGGCCATTCTACTATCCTTTGACCACAATGCACATAGCAGGACCTTTGGTCACCTGCAATTTTTGTGTTAAAAATCCAAGAATTTGTCATTATTCCTTTTAAAAACATTATTTCTTCTCAGGATTAACACAGAATTAGTTTAGTTTTTAATTTGACATTAAATGCATGGAACCATTTTGGGGACATAGGAGAATCAAAAAACTGTTAAAAAGTATGGTTATTATAACATGAATTCTTTTTACTGCTGAGAAAAGAATTCTTTTGCGTACAAGAATCACATGGGAACAAGCTGATGTATGATTTCTCCTGTAATGAAATGAAAATGGGAGAGTGGCAGTTTGCAGTAATAATTGAACAGCTTCCTTTCTTTCTAACTGCTCCAACGATACAAGCAAAATAAAACAAAAGCAAAGTGAAAGCTGAGAATAGGTATAAAGGGATCAGGTACTACAGGTTCAAAGCAGTAGTTTCTAGAAGGGACAAAGGAAGATAAAGACATGTCTACCATTCTCCTCTGTGTCCAAGCCCAACACCCCTCAGTATGGAAGGCATGTCCTTATTTAAGTGAACTGTGTCATCCACTCAGCTCATCATCTCCACCACCGCCACACATCAGATCAGAGTCTATGATATGCTGGACAGTGAAAATACTTGAGTTCACAGCCCACTGAAAGGTGACACTCAGATAAACAAAAAAAATAATACAGTGGTAAGTGCTATAGTAGAGCTGAAAACAATGTATAATGATAGTCAAATCTATTTGTGGAATTGAGAAAGGTTATTCAGAGGAGAACACAGAACTGGCTGCTGAAATAATTTTTCTGAATGTTCAAGGTGGGAGGGAGGGAACTGATAGAAATAGTGGACATGCTGAGCAGTAGATAGCAATACAGGACATGGCAAGCCTGGGCTCTAAAAATACTCACTTGAAAGTGTGATGGGTGAGCAAGGTGTGTGGGAGCTAAAGAGCAGGAAAGGCCTAGCCACAGAGGGCCTGGCAGGCCTGCTAAAGAATTCCACCTCAATTCTGTGGGCAATTAGGAGGTTCTGGAGGAATTTAACACGAACAACAGACTAGCATTCTTAAAATATCACGTTGGCACCAGTGTAGAGGAGTTGGAAAGAGAATGACTGGAAGCAAAAAGACCACACCGAGATCCCAGGTGAGAGAAAATGAGGGTTGGTTAAGATCAGGAGGGAGAGGTTTTACACGGCACATGTAAGGGAGAAGCTGAGGATCGTCTCTGGTTTCTGATTTGGGTAACTGGGTGGAGAGGTACCACAAACTAAGACAGAGCATAGAGAGATGTAAAAGCAAGTTTGAGAGGGAAAGGATAGGACTTCGGTTTTAAGACAAGCAAAGTTTGAGGTGTCTGTACAGTACCCAGGTGGAGATGTGCAACAGGTAATTGGATGTATAGGTGTGAAGCTCAGGAGAGAATTCTAAGATGGAATTTGGGATTTGGGAGACATCATTAACGAGAATAACAAGAGGGCCAAGGACAGAAAAGACTATCAATAATTAAAGAATTGGGAGAAGATGAGTTAAGTCTTTGAAATATGAGAAAAGGAACAGCCAGAAGGACAGGAAATTGGGAAACACTAGGATGACCAAAACTCAGGGAGAGGGGTTTCAAAAGTAATGGGGTGCTCCAAAAGTCAAATGTTGCAAAGGGATCACAAAAGAAAAGCCGTGAAAAGTGTCCATCGGATTTAGCAATCAAGGAGACACGGTGCAGCGATAGGGGTTGTGATGGTTAATTTTATCTGTCAAATTGGCTAGGTTATGGTTGCCCAGTTGTTTGGTCAGGCTAGTATAGATGTTGCTGTAAAGGTATTTTGCAGGTGTGATTAATACTTACAGTCAGTTTACTTTAGGCAAAGGAGATGAACCTGCTGATACGTGGGGAGGGGGGCACCCAATCAGTTGAAAGCCTTAAGGTAAAAACTGAGGTTTCCCAGAGAGGAAATTCTGCCTCAAGTCAGTAACACAGAAATTCTACTTAAGTACCCAGCCTGCTTGCATGCCCTATAGATTTCCACAACTGCATGAGCCAATTCTCTTTATTTAAATTATGTTTTATTGATTATGGTATTACAGTTATCCCAATTTTTCCCTTCGTCCCCCTCCACCCAGCACTCTCTACTTCCTCAGGCAATCCCCACACTGTTGTTCGCACCCATGGATCCCGAGTATAAGTTCTTTGGCTTCTCCATTTCCTACACTATTCTTAATCTCCCCCTATATTTTGTACCTACCTATTATGCTTCTCATTCTCTGTACCTTTTCCCTCATTCTTTCCCTCCCCCTCCCCAATGACAACCCTCCCTGTGATCTCCATTTCTGTGATTCTGTTCCTGTCCTCGTTGTTTGCTTATTTTTTTGTCTTTGTTTTTTAGGTTCAGTCGATAGTTGTGAGCTTGTTGTCATATTATTGTTCACAGTTTTTGACCTTATATTTCTTAGATAATATTTCTTAGATAAGTCCCTTTATATATAATAAGGGCTTGGTAATGATGAACTCCTTTACCTTATCTGGGAAGTACTTTATCTGCCCTTCCATTCTAAATGATAACTTTGCTGAATAGAGTAATCTTGGATGTAGGTCCTTCTCTTTCATGACTTCGAATACTTCTTTCCAGCCCCTTCTTGCCTGTAAAATTTCTTTTAAGAAGTCGGCGGATATCCTTATAGGAACTCCTTTGTAGGTAATTGTCTCCTCTTACTATTTTTAAGATTCTCTCCTTATCTTTAATCTTGGGTAACTTAATGCTGAGATGTCTTGGTGTGTTCCTCCTTGGGTCCATTTTCTTTGTGATTCTCTGGGCTTCCTAGACTTCCTGGAAGTCTATTTCCTTCGCCAGACTGGGGAAGTTTTCCTCCATTATTTGTTCTAATTAGTTTTCTATTGCTTGCTCTTCCTCTTCTCCTTCTGGCACCCCTATGATTCGGATGTTGAGTGTTTAAAGTTGTCCCAGAGGTTCCTGAGCCTCTCCTCATTTCTTTGCATTCCTGTTTCTTCATTCTGTTCCAGCTGGATGTTTATTTCTTCCTTTTATTCCAAATTGTTGATTTGAGTCCAACTTTCTTTCCCTTCACTGTTGGTTCCCTGTACATTTTCCTTTATTTCACTTTGTGTAGCCTTCATTTCTTCCTTCATTTTGCAACTGAGCTCAATCAGTTTTGTGAGCATTCTGATTACCAGTATTTTGAACTCTGCATCAGATAGGTTGTGTAATCTCTTTTTTGCTTAGTTCTTTTTCTGGAGTTTTGATCTGTTCTTCCATCTGGGACATATTTGTCTCCTCATTTTGGCAGCCTCCATGTGTTTGTTTCTATGTATTAGAGCTGCTATGACTCCCGGTCTTGGTAGTGTGGCCTAATGTAGTAGGTGTTCTGTACGGTCCAGTGGCACAGCCTCCCATGTCACCCAAACTGGGTACTTGAAGCGGGCCCTTCATGTGGCCTGAGTATGCCTTCCTCTTGTAGTTGAGACTCAATTGCTATTGGCAGGTCAATGGGAGTGATTTACCCAGGCCAGTCAGCTGCAAGGATTGGCTGTGACCACTGACTACCAACGTTTGCCCTCTGTGGAGGATCAGTGGTGCAGGGATAGGGTATGGTGCTCTGACATGATCTGTAGCTGTCCACTGGGTGAAGAGACCTTGGGATTTCCTGGGTGGTGAGGGCCAAGGTCATCCCCCACCTGTGTTCTGCCAGGGCTACCCGACCTGAGCTACAAAGCCATCTGAGATGGTTGCTATCTGTGCTGGACTTGGAGATTCCCAGGGGAAGCCAAGCTTTGAATCTAGGTTGGCTGATGCTACTGCTGGGTCTGGGGACACTTAGCTGTTGCTTATTTGATAGGATTTAGGAAAGTGTAAAGCATGAGCCAAGATCAGCCATTCATATGGAAAATTCAGCTGATGTTTGGATGAGCTAGTAAGTTGGCTAGGAAGGAGTCTCAGGGGATCTCCAGGGTGGGCCAAACAGTGTTAGCCAGGTTAATGGAGTTTTAGGTATGGCACCTGCCTGCTGGCTGTGTGGCTCCATGGAGGGGAAGGCTCAGAAAAGTGACAATAAACTCTGCCTGCCTTTCTGTCTGGGAGAAAGCTGTGCTCCAGCTTCCACCTTGATGCCAGACACTTCAGTTCCTCCCTGTATGCCACTGATGCCTTTCAAGCTGCTACCCCAGCTTGTAGAGGAGCTCAGAGAGTGTGCACCTGTGTAAGTCCATATGTGAGTTCTTTAAGGGGACTGCTTGGGACTGCAGAAATTTCTTTTACTGACTCAATCCTTGCTGTTTTTTGCAGCCAGAAGTTATGGGGACTTATCTTCCTGGCACTGGACCCTGGGCAGGGGGTCCTGAGTTGGGGCTGGGACTCCTCGCTCCCGAGATATCCCTTTTGCATATTTATCCACCACACGTGGATGTGGGACTAGCCCATTCCACATCTCCACCCCTATTACCAGTCTTGATGGATGTGGTTTCTTTAATTCCATAGTTGTCAGACCTCCACGCAACTCGATTTCTGATGGTTCTGAGTGATGGTTGTTCTACATTTTAGTTATTTTGATGTGGTTGTACCAGGAGGCATGCTCTGTTTATCAATGCCACCATCTTGAACCGAAGTCATCCTAGAGCTCACATAAGCCAATTCTTAAAATCAACGCTCTATGTCTTGGTAGCATGGCTTGGTAGGCCACGCTACCAAGATGGGGAGTCATAGCAGCTCTCTAAATATATGTATAGACAGATACAACCTAATCTAAATATATATGAGAGATAAACAGATGCTGGTTCTGTTTCTCTGCAGGGTCCTGATTAATACAGAAGTGGAAGTCATATTAGGATGGGTTGGGAAGTGAATGAAAGGCAAGAAGAGTCTATGGGTATTAAATATGTTCTTTGAAAAAGGTTTTCTACATAAAGGAGAGCTACAGGACAATTGAGGGCAGGCAGAGGATCAAAGGAAGTCTTTAAGAATTGTGATAAATTAGCATGATGTACCAGCAATAAAAGAAACTTTGGATTAAGGAAAATGTGAGTCTGAATTCAGTGCCACTGTTGATAAGCTAAGCAAGTTATATAGTCCTCTGAGCTTCCATTTCTTCATCTGTAAAGTATCTGCAGATGGTAAGGGTTGGTAAAAAGGATCAGAAATATATACAATTATCTGGGATTTAACAGGGTAATAAATCACTAATAGGCATTTATCATCATTAAATTATTAAACTTTAAGAAACTTTTCCCCAACAGTAAAGCTTCTTGAAAGATACCTTTCAACAACAATAATAGATCATGCTTATATGCTGACTGGCCAAAGCTAGTGGAAAGCAGAAGACTGAAGGCCCAAGAAAAAAGGAATAATTTTTTTAAAAGATTTTATTTATTTATTTTCATAGAGGAGAAAGGAAGGAGAAAGAGAGGGTTGGTTGCCTCTCTCATGCCACCAACCAGGGACCTGGCCTGCAACCCAGGCATGTGTCCTGACTAGGAATTGAACTGGTGACCTTTAGCTTTCTGGGATGATGCCCAACCCACTGAGCCAAGCTGGTCAGGGCAAGAGAGGAATAATTTAGAAAACAAAGTCATCCAGGAGGTGGGATGGGATGAGGCAGATATACAGGTTTTAGACAGGAAGAGGGATGATCCCTTTCCTTGAAATGGAGGGATGAAGTGAGGCTAAGTAGAAATGAAGACATTTTAAAAGAGGGTTTGGCAAGTTGAGGGAGTTTACTTTGTAGAGTCACAAATTTATCTGTGAAGGAAATGAGATCACCTGCTTTACTGTGCTGGGGAGAGGAAGGTAGACAAGCAGAGTAAGACAGGAAGACTTACAACAGCAGCCTAGGGGCGGTGTAATCCACGGACTAGAGCACAAACTCTGAAACCAGGCTGCCGTCTGGGTTTGAATTCTGGTTCTGCTACTTACTATTCATCGAGGGCAAATGACTCACCTTCTCTGTGCTTCAGTTTCATTACCTGCATAATGGTGCTAACAATCTTATGTACCTCATGAGATTATCATGAGGATTAAATGAATTAATAAACATAAAAGGTTTAGAACTAGGGTGGTCATATAATTTTGTCTAAAACTGGGACCCCTTTGCCAGTGGAACAGGTGTTAGACTGGGCCTGTTCCAGGCAGACTGGGGCAGCAGTCGCCCCACCACCAACAACGGCTGCCCGTATTTAGCCAACATGCACACGAGCACAGTGTTCAGTATCTTGCTGGAAGGTACGCTCCGTAAGGGAAGGGTTGTTTCCAACTTTACTGTTCACTGCTATATCCTTGGAGCTTAGAACACTGCCTAGTACAGTGTAGGAGTTTGAGAAATATTTGTTGAAGGAATGAATGTGCTAAATATTTGCTGTAGGGAATAGGAAACAGCTGATCAGTGACACAGGAGACTGCCAAATGGCACTGAAAATCCTGTGTAGGAGATTTAAATGAGAAGTTTTATTAGTCTGCTTATTGAGCAATTGTAGCCTGCAGTGCTCAATATCTGAGCCAACAGATAAAAGTACTTCAAGGTTGGGAGACTGAAGGTGGGAAAAATAAAAGGCCATTTTAAAATGGGAATGTTCCCCATTTAGCCTCCTTACCATGCAGGGGAGTCCAATCCGTGGCCCACAGGCCACATTCAGCCCAGGATGGCTATGAATGTGGCCCAACAGAAAATTGTAAATTTACTTAAAACCTTTTTTTTTTTTTTTTTTTTTTTGCTCATCAGTCTTCGTTACTGTCTGTGTATTTAATGTGTGGCCCAAGACAACTCTTCTTTTTCCAGTGTGGCCCCAAAATGCCAAAAGGTTGGACACCCCTGACAGGGAAATAAAACAGTTTATTGGCCCCATTATACTATTATCAAAACATCTCTACTTTTTGAGGTATGTCTTTGTAATGGTGTTGTACTAACTTCTCAGTGAAGCAGTGTATTCGTCATATTTCACGACCTCTGATCTCTCTAAAGAGGGAAAGAAAACAGGTAACATAAACTTTTTTGGTATTTGATTATACACCTGAGTGCTGGCACTTGGGTGTCACTCCAGTCTGCCGCATTACAGCTACTTCCACCAGTCTCTGAGATGTTAAGGCTCCAAGACACCTGTAGCTGAAATTAAGCCCAGCCTTCCCCTCATAGGTTCTGTATAGTAGCAATGCTTCTGTCTTATTTGTGAACTTTATAGTCTTTCATTCTGATAATATAAAATAATATTCCTAAGAAATTTTTAGAAAATAAGTCATGGAGAGAAGACGAAAGTTTTTGGTTTTGTTTGCCCTAAAACTGTCCACTTAAAACTAATACCCAAGGAGATAAGAACAAGTCAGCTAGCAAAACAAACAAACCACCCAGAGTAAGTATGAAATGTACAGTTCGCATACATCTTAGTGACACACACCTCTTCTTTCTTTCTAAATTCAGATAGAGAAAAGGAAAGAGGTCAAGGTGTGGGAGTCACTGTGAAAGAGGTGAAAAGTACATGTCCAGATGGATGTGGGCCAAGTTGAGGGTGAGTTTGCCACAAACCCTCTTAAAAAATACTACAGCCCTGACCAGTGTGGCTCAACTGGTTGGGTGTCACCCTGCGAACCCAAAGGTCAGTGATTTGAGAGGCAATCAATTGATGTCTCTCCCTTTCTTCCTCCCTTCCACTCTTTTTAGAAATAAATACATAAAATCTTACAAAAATGACATCGTAATACTTCAGAAACGAATAACAATGTGGTGGGGTAATGTAGATGTAAGATATTAGGAGTTATTTCATCACTACTATTCCAACATTTTCTATTTTAACAATGATTTCAAGGTTATAGGTAGAATTCACACTGACTAGTGTCAATGTGCTAAAAACAATTTTACAACAAAGAGAAAATTGCTTATTCTTCGAGTAAAGAAAATGAGTCTAACATGGAGAGAACTTCAGTTAACTTTGAATTTAAACTGGTGAAATCTGAGTAGAAGACTCACGCTAACCTATGAATGAAAGATGGCAAATGTAATTATAACTTTCAAGTAACCACTCAACTCTTTAAATACCCAAGTTAGAATTTTAGAATTAACATCTGCCTTAAATGCCTTTCATTATGGGTAGATACAAACCAACACAGAAATTAAGCAGGCTGACACTGGAGAAAATGACAGCACGTGGTGGATCTATTACAACTTACTAAGTTAGGAAGCTTATACACACTGCAAAAGAAATATACGCATAATCTTAACATGAAAACACCAGTGAAGAAACACAAGGGTTGCAAAAATAACATGGATATAGTAATTTAAACAAGTTCAGCAAACTGTAACATCACTTCCCCTAAATTTAAAAGCTACTCATGATAAAAACTGAAACAACCAATTACAATAAAGAACAACCATGACCTATCAATCTATCTCCAGAGTATTTTGTTTAAGTAGACACCATTTTTTTTATAAGAAATAAGTGAAAAAAAGGACAAAGATCACAAGTTGGTGATATTCTCAGAAGGCTGACAGACCCTTGCAGGTACTCTTTCATTTTACATATTGGTGTTAACTAGGAAAGTATTTCAGATTTCTGGTTGTAGAAATAAAATTTTAAATTGTTTAAATCGGAGATTGGCAAACTTTTTATGTGAAGGACCAGATAAATATTTAAGGCTTCAGGGGCCATATGTTCTATGTCACGACTATGAACGCTGCCACAGTAGCACAAAAGCAGCCACCCACAATATATAAACAAATGAACATGGTTTTGTTCCAATAAAACTTTATTCACCAAAACAGGCAGTGTGCCACAATATGCCAACGTGATATAAATCATCATTATCCCCAAGAAGTGATCATTAATTAAATCTTTTTGAAAAGAGAATTCATTATATTGAGATATTAAATGTTTGAAATTGTATCCCTGAATTATTTTTCTTTCCTGTTTTTGTTGTTTTCAAATGTGCTTATCTCCTATTATTTTAAACTGTGACTCAGATCTCAGATGCTTTCCAGCTCTAAAGTTCTATGATTCCCCAAATCCCAGTGAGATAAGAGCATGCAATTAATCAACATAAACAGAATATTTGGAGGCAAGACAATTCTGCTAGGCATATGACAGGTAAGAGCAAAAAGGCTAAGCGGATGTTCTAACGTAAGCCAGCGTGAAGAAATGCTATAAAGACACATGGAAGCGTAATTTGGCAGAGCCATGAGCTGTTACAAAGCAACAGCAGTCAACAGTTTGGCAGCAGGGGCGGAGCATGTCACTCTTTCTGAACAACAGTGATTTGCTTTTACAAAGTTCTGCTACAAACCAAAGAGTCCTCCAAGGGTACCCAATGTGCAAAGAATCACAGGTCAGTCTTTCTGTGCACATCTGTACACTGAGAAAACCTAGTCATTACAGAGTAATAATATATTAACAGGCAACCAACCATGACATGGTGTGCCTTGTAATAAATCAAGAGACTTCTTTGCTGTCACAGAAAACTTGGCTTCATTTTTTTTTTAACTGGAGAGAAGCCTTATTAAAGTCTTATAATTTGATGACATTTGAATTTCTGAACAGAATCATGTAATAAACAGATTTTATCTTATAATTCCAAGATACAGTGAATATTCCTCAAAGGACAAAGCAGTGAAGGGAAAGAAATGCAGCTTTCTATAGGATTTGAGACTGCCACAATCTCTAAAGGCTGCTTCACTGAAAGCACAGTAACTTTTAATCCAGGACGCTGATGTACTCTATTTCCTGCATTTTCTTAAGTGAAAAGGGCCTTTAAAAGCTTTCTGAAAAAAATAAGGATGGTAGCATATATGAACCAAACAGCAAAGTAGGCAGCATTATAAGAAAAAGCCAAGAATATGATCCCTGAACTCCAAAGAAATGGAGTGTTCCAAGGAAGGGGAGAGGAATGGGCTATGTCAGATGCTGATGATAGGCTGAATGAGGTGACAAAACCACTGGAATAGTAATGTAGAAGAAGAACTGACAAGAACAGCTTTGGTGGAGTGGTGAGGGCAAAAGTCTGATTAACTGGGTTTAACGAAGGAAGGGGGAAGAGGAACTCTAGGCACTAAGAAGAAACCAAAGGATGGTTTGTTTTCATACTAGTGGACAATCCACTAAAGGAAGAAAACTGATGGTGGAGGAGGGGGGTAGCATTGCTGGAATAAACAGGAGCTGGAATAATTGGAATCTACTGGAGGAGCTGGCGGCAGCCAGCAGCATGCTCATCCCTTGAATAAGAGGGAAAACAGAGCATGTGGGCATGGATGCAGGTCGGTGAGTATCTCTGTTTTAAACATAACCTAGGTTTTACGTGCAAGATTTCAATGTCTGGAATATTGGCAGCTAATTCCAAGTTACCAACTGTGCACAGGCCATACAACACATTTGTGGGAAGCATTTAGGCCCTTGAACAATCTGTGTCCTCTGCATTAGGCCCTTCTTCATTCACTTTAGTTAAGGTTCACCTGAGGACAGCAAAGGCCAATCCTTTTGAATGGCCGAACATTAATATGGGGTAGGTGAAAGAACTCCGCACCATGTTTCAGAAAACCCCGGTTTTGTGGTAGGCACTTCCATTTACTACTAGCTGGGTGACCCCTTTGAGCTAATTCATTCATTTGTAAAATGTAGTTTCATGAACTATCCTAATTCATGGAGGTGTTGTGAATAGCAAATTAGAAAGTAGGTTGAAGAATATCATAACCTATAAAGCTCTATAAAAACATAAGTGAATGCCTGTAAGATAATAGAAAATATATATTGGTCTTTGTCCCCAGTTCCTGGCGCAGAGTTCCCCAAACCCTTGGAATTTTTTGAGTGGTAAGAGCACTAGGAGCATCTTTCGTTCTAATGAGGTGACTCTGGGTGGGCCCCTGTATAAGGGCTGGTCACCAGAAAGACCAAGCCCCATTTAGAAGCTGGGAATTTTCAGCCTCACCCTCCATTCTCCAGAGAGGGAAGAGGAACTACAAATGGAGTAACAATCATGCCTACGTGAGAAAGCTTCCATAATATCCCAACGCTAAGAGGTTCAGAGAGCTTTCAGGTTGGCAAACACATCCACGCTGGGAGGGTGACACACCCCAACTCCACAGGGGCAGAAGCTCTTAAGCTTGGGATCCTCCCAGACCTCGCCCCATGCAGCTCTTCATCTGTATTCTTTTTTATTTATTTATTTATTTTAATTGTTGTTCTTGTACAGTTTTCTGTCTTTTGCTCCCATTCCAGTTCATCTGTATTCTTTATCACATCCTTTGATAAACTGGTGTCTTTGCCTGAGTTCTGTGAGCTGCTCTGGCAAATTAATCAAACCCGAGGAAGAGGTCATGGGAACCTTTGATTTGTAGCCAAACAACCGGACAGAAGTTGTGAGTAACCTGGGAACCTACTACTTGCATTTGGCATCTGAAATAAGGTGGGAGCAGTGTTGTGGGACTGAGCCCGTTCCTGTGGGATCTGACCCTGTCTCCAGGTAGACAGTGTCAGAATTCAGTTCAATGGCAGGATACCCAGCTGGCGTTGCAGAGAATTGCTTGGTGTGGGAAAAATCTCCATGTATTTGGTGACCAGAAGTGAAATATTCTGTGGGAATAGTACGGGAGACACAGGAGAAAGACTCACAGAAGGTACAGTGAACTGAGTTTTTCTGATACAGTGGCTTTAAAAAGAGACCTAATACAGAGGTCTAAGCATTTTATATCTCTGTGTTCAGTTAGTTCCTCATATAAATGGGAATATAGATTGCTTAGCTCATGAGCTAAGTAAGTTCCTAATGAGCTAAGGAGTTCCTCAAATATATTAAAATTATAAAATCCTTTTCAAGTGTTAAATGCCCTATAATTACTTGGTAATAAAGTACTGGTCTAGTACGGCCAAAAACACAAATGAAGATGCATATAAAACTTCCTAAAAAGTTGACTACATTCTTGACTTCCCTAAAATGATGAGCAATTTAATGTGCTACTTTGGAAAAAGTTATTTCAGGTTCTCAGTTTTTTCCCCATCTCCTTTAAGATGCGCATAAGCTTACAATGGGTTAATAATAGAGGCCAGTAACACAGCCAGGTATCTGTTCCCTATGGATGAAGCTTCTGGGGGCGCTACTCCCATCAGCAGTCACAGGACATGACTGTGTAGTCAGGTCCAGGATGCAACTCAAGGAAAAGCAGCAGCATTCCTTCCGGCCATGACTTACAAATTCAGAATCAGAGCTAACAGTTCTTACGTCTACCTACTTTCATGCCACATGTGTTTGATGGAAATACTTCTTAATATCCGTTGTTCTCGTTATGCTGGACCATTAAGTCACACATGATGTGAAGGCTAAGAAAACATCAAACTTTACGGGGACCTGTGCTGGATAAAAACTCCCTATCCCATACTATTCTATGAGATTCTTTATTTTCAGCTTTCATCAAACCACAGTTGACCTAGCAAACTCAACAGCTAAGTCTCTTTCACCAGCCTATTTCTTGTAGAACAGTGCGGACTTGAGTTGAATGATGGCAACTTGAAAGATTTAAAAGGCTCCAAAGTAAAGTTTTGCATTTAAAAGCACAGTTCAAGTTAAGATTATGAGATGCCTTTTCCCCCTGACTCGGTTTTCCAAACCCTCTGAATGACTTACTGTAATTTTTTAAATTGTGTATTAGAATAAAATCACCCTGCCATAAAAACAATCCCTCCTGCAATAACATTAAGAAAACACCCTGACCGTCACTTTTGTTCATGGAGGCCAGTAGGGGATTACTTAGCACCTTTTAAGGAAATCCTGTGGGCGTCAAACTCACTAATATGATTTAAATATCTCCAAAATAAGTATGTTAATTTGAATCACTAAAAACGACTCTTTAAAGCTTTAACTAATAAAAAAGCGAATTAACTAGAGATAAATCCAAGGTTAACTACTACTTTTAAAGAAGTCAGAGAGTAAAAATAAGTTTCCAGGAAGCTCTTTATTTACTAGCATCCTTTAGGGTTGAATCTTTTAAAATCTGCTTGTAAATAATAGGAAAACGGAGTGACTATAGAGTATAGTGATTAACAGAGGCTCCAGAGTCAGATTATCTGGATTCAAGTCTTAGTTTCTACCACTTATTATATCTGTGAACTTAGGTGGGTCACTTAGCCTCTGTAACACTTCAGTTTTCTTGCAAATTAGGGAGAATAATAATTTCAAGGTCATTGTAAAGAGGAAGTGAGATGATTCATAATTTTCTTTTCCATGCCATACAGGTTTATCATGCGGCAAAATGCAGTGAAAACAGCGACGAAGCGTGGTGTGGCCCCGTCCGGCTCTGCTGCAGGTGCACCAGGGCCCCACTGTGGACGCGGTGACCACTGCCGCCTCGGGACTGATTCCAAAATGAGACCGCTATTGTTTCTCAACACATTATAAACTTCAAAAAATATACTTTTAACATGTTTATATATACAGTGAATTTCAACAACCTAGCCTTCATAGACAAGGCTGTTTTACTGTAGTAGACATATTAAAAACTAATCACTTGGAAAATAAAAATTGTGTAATAATTGTGGTGATGTGGAATTGTTTTGAGAAATTGTATTAGGAAAAGAATAAGCACTCTACAAAAAACATTTCTTTAACAATTAAGTGCCAATTAATAATAATGGAAATGTTTATAGAATTAGTTCTTTCTAGATATGATCCCACATACTACGAACCTGTTAATTTGACTGAGACTCAAAATGTCTATTAAAAAATTTTATGGTGACATGTGAGGTGGGTCAGTTATATAACTTTTTATTTCAGATTGATGGCAGTAACTAAATTAAACCATTCACTCTAAAATCCTTCAAATTTGTTTACATTGATATAAAGGTACCCTAAACAAGAACATGTAAAAATGGGTTATTACTAAAATATTTACTTGAGAAGGAAATGGGAACTATTTGTTTATAAAACAAATTTTCAAAGTAATAAAACCACCCAGTAAAAAAAAAACAACTGTGATGGGATTTTTATATTCACATAAACTTTTAGTAATTTACACTGTTACCCAATGACAGTAGTTTTTTCTTATACTTTTGCAGTCTGCATTATTTTGTAACACTCAAAACTAAATGTAGACACAAAAAGGTTACAAATATATTTACTTACTTGTACATAAATTAATTCTAAGGAAATCTGAACATTAGACAGTCATTACTTAAAAAGCATCTACAGAACACTCCACATATGACAGATATTCGGTAAACTAATCAAGGTAGTTTTTCTTAGATAAGTAAGTAGCCCAGGTTAAAAATCATAGGATCCCGGAAGATAAGTTTATGTACTTTCAATTACTTCACCTGAAATTGACTTAGATTGAAAAAATAGTGTTGAGTATAAAAATTGGGAAACATTTAATTTTCACTTGAATTTAATTATTTCTTCCCATTTCTCTGTCAATACTGAACACTAAATAAAATTTACTTGTTAAAAATTCAGCTAATATGCTAACATGAACAGTTTTGCAATCTCGAATTAAACTTAACACCTAGTCTTAAAGAGACAATCCTTTTTTAACCTACTTTATTTATTTATTGGACTTTCCTAGGAATCATCAGATTGACATTATCAACAGACATAGGTAATATCATAGATAGCAACTTTCTAATTCATTAATTTCCATATATCGTCAAATCAATTCCTGTATTATAGAGATACCAAAGCTATATTTCTTTTTTTTTTAAATTAATCAGTGCTATACTAGGGGTGTAACTCCTTATAAAGCAAGCACAAATGTGGCATCAAACTTACTTTTCCAAAGAAGCCTTTGAAGAACTTCCTTTCCTGGAGGAACAGGGGGACAAGTCGAGCGCTATTATTGTATGGGCTAAATGTCCCAGGGTTTCACACCAATAAGCACATAAGGAAGTTGGGTAAAGGGCAAAGTAGGAGAAGGGGGGGAGTGAGTTTTAAAGAGTTATCCATACAAGGAGTGACATGAGAATGCAGGGAAACATACTGTGTGGCCTAAGAATCCGTGGAAAGAACGAGGAGAAGTCAGAGCCTGTATCCATGCAGAGCAACTAGTTAGTTTAGCGTTCTCTATTTACTTTTAAAACAGAAATTATCCAAATTTGGTAGCAGAGAAAAAGATTAGGACATACTAGTTTTGTGAGATTTGCATTTTAAATTTCATAATAGTGAGTAATCGATAGAAAATTAGTTCCATATACATATTTCAATTGAAAAGTGGTCAACTATGTGGAATTCATCAATTAAAAAGCCAGTTCACATTCAAATGACCACATAATCACATAGCAACACAAAAAATTAAATTATGAGTGCACAGCAAGGGTCCTTGTCAGACTTTTTCTTACTAAGTTCAAGACATTGCTCACTTATGCATTAGGATTAATTTGTAGGTGTGCTGACTGATCCCATGACAATCAGGGGAAATAATAAATATATCCTATTCCAGCAGTTGCGGGGTGGGGGTGGGGGTGGAAGAGGGTATAAGCAGGCTAAATGGTAATGGGAAAAAATATAAATAAATAAATAAATTCCATTCCAAACACAGAATAAATCATCTATAAAAACACAAGGCTAATGATCTCACTGGAGCAGAGAAAACAAATATATGAGAACATAACCACATCTGTGAACAACTAAAATGTAATGAACAGAGATTTGTTTTCTTTTTAAAATGTTACTGTTTCAGAATAAAGAAACTTGCATGGACAGTTATAAGTACATAAGAGAGACATAGCTGTCTATGGTCCCAGCATCAATTTTTAAGCATATACAAACTTTAAAAACTGGTCACCATTTAAAATCTGAAGAATTTATGCAAAGTAGATGGGTTCTAATTCACCCGAGCCAGATTAACTTTGCCTTTCTTAGTTTTGGTTAAACTATACTTTAAGCCTTTACTTTTTATAATCAGTTTTTAATGATGGGCAAATGTCTAGAAAAAAAAACTGTACTGAAATTTGACTTTCTCAGACAATTTACAGTCATTTGAACACTAAATGGTTGGTTTGCTCCCGAAGTTTTGAAAATGACGAACAGTATCAAATATTTCCACAAAATGTTTTGAACTTAAGCTGGAAAAATAATAAAGTAATTGGGGTAGATATCACAGTGAGATTAACTTTATTTCTGCTGCCAAGTTTGGTGACCCTAGTTTTGTTAGACTGAGCAACCATCAGCTTTTAAGGATGCAGCCAAAGTTAAAAGATTCACCATTCTTAAGGGACAGTGAGGTGAGGGAAAGAGATCTATTAATATTTAATTTAGCTCCCAGAAAAGCGCTTGTTAAACATGGAGTTTGCCTTCTTTTCATAAAAGATCTCAGATGTTAATGAAAAAGGTAGACGTGCAAAATGCATAAAAAGATAGTTATTAGAGAATATTGTTTTTTAAAAACAATTAAGTTATGATTCTTTTACCTGCTAAAACAAAAACATATATTAGGAAAAAATATATCAAATAGTGAATAAAAAAACAACATATTAGAAACTGGTAGTATAATGAAGCTAGTCTAAAACCAAGACAGAAGAAGAGACACTTACAGAGACAATGGGAAGAAAACACCTTTCAAAAGGAAGGGCATCTTAGATCAGTGTCAAGCAAAATAACCAAAGGCCCGATACACTCTTTACAGAAGAGACTGACATTACTCCTCACCCAGCACTGACTATGATATAAAGTCACTGAAAATGAACAGTAATTGTCCACAGACACTATCTCATACTATCTAAATCCCTAAGTGGCTAATTTGTGAAATTATGGCACAAGGTAAGTGAGTTAAAAATAGCTATAACTAACTCTATGTATACAAAGTAAAAATCAATTTAAATATATTTAGGTTCTGAGAAGCATATGTTTAAAACACTACCTTGTTTAGTTATAGTATCTTTTCATTTGAAAATATTAAGTTTGCAGATAACTTCTAATTTAAAATAATCCTAAATTTTAAGGAACTACTTCAAGGAAAAAGCAAGCTATCTTGCAAACTACCATATTTCTTCAATTCCCCATAAATTTAAAAAGTACTAGAATATTAGATTTTTAGTTTGAATATCATTTAACTGATAAGTTTATGATGTTTGCTTTGCTACTTAACTGGTACATCTGAGCTATATAATTTTTCAAATTTTAAAAACTTTGGCATTTAAACTAGTTCCACAGATATGCAATTTTCCTTTAATATGTAGGTTGTACACATTTACGTTTGCTTGCATTTATGTGAAACTCTAAGAGGAAGCTTTATGATCTATTATGTAAACAGAAACAGAAACACCTCCAGAGACATAGCTTTTGGCAAAATATAAGGCTCTGGTATACCTAATCATAGATGTTTGTTACAGATTATAGATGCCTGTTAGGATCAATGTTTGGTAAGAGGGGAGGCAACCAGAAATTTCTGCACAGTAAAAATGTGAAGACAAAAGTCATGAACTTTTGTGGGCTAATATGATCTGAGAAGAACAACAAGCTGAAGACTTCCAGCTTCTGCAACCTTCTCAGTACAGCATTATACAAGGGGACAATTTGAGTGTAATAAACAGAAAATTGACATCAGTTACCTAAAAATTCAATCTCATTTTTACTTTATTTTTTCATTAAAGATAACTTTAATTTAAATATGCATATCTTATAGTACAATGTAGGAAGAGAGATACTAGAATATGAATGTCATTGATGTAGTGTTTATTGATTTGAATGGGATACATAGTAAAAGCTAATTTTTAATTAAACATTAGGACTTTCCATTTAAAAAATATGTTGAAAAAATAAGAGTCAAAATATCTATAGATATCTAGTGAAACTTCCTGTGTATTTTAAAACATTTTTTTTGGTAACTTGTCAAAAATGAGAATAAAAAGGTTTTATTTTTAAATTTAACTTCCTTTCTTTTAACTGATTTAAACTGATTTAGTTGCAGAAATATGTGTCAAATAAGAGTACCCAGGGCTGAAAACTGGCTCACGTATAATCGGTAAGAATGAAAGTATTAGCCAAGGGTGTTCGATCCAGGAACTGTTTGCATTTTTATTTCTGATAAATTCAGAAATATTTTTCACTGTTGCACACAGTTCTATGAAACCAACACAGCTCTGCTGATTGTACAGTAGCAGTAGCAGAACGAAGAGCACTAAGTAACTGTATGCTTGTCAGTGTGGAGGCACTGTGTTAGATGCAATCTTATTTTTAAAAACACATGACATGTTTCCCTATGTAAAATTATAAACATTCACTCCAAGTCTCCTAGATAGGGTTGGTCTGAAAAAAAATTTTTTTTAAGAAAATTTTTAAAACATTTTATTTATTTATTTATTTATCTTTAGAGGGGAAGGGAAGGAGAGAGGGAGAGAAATATCAATGTGTGGTTGTCTCTCGTGCATCCCCTGTTGGGAACTGGCCTGCAACCCAGGCATGTGCCCTGACTGGGAATCGAACCATGATCCTTTGGTTCACAGGTCTGCGCTCAATCCACTGAGCTACACCAGCCAGGGCTGGTCTGAAAAATTTTAAAGAATTTCTTGAATGAAAATTTCAGAAATAGTCAATTTCCCCTCAAAGTTCAAAAGTAAGTATGTACAGAAAAATAATCAACATATATAAAACTTCATTTTAGTCATAAAATACCACAGGGAAATAAGGATCCTTTAGAGTATGCAAAAGGATTTTATAAACTTTAAACATGAAAAATAATTATGCTTATAGTAATTATTATGAGACTCAATTTGACCACCTGTTGAGGACTGAACTGTTTTCTGTATTCATTCCAGAAATATTTTTTGAGTGGCTACTATATGCCAGGCACTGTTTGAAACCAAGTGGCAGTTTGGTTTCTGTTTCTGGTGAAAATAAAAACTCATTAAATTTTATTATTTAAATAGTCCTGTACTTAATCATGCTTATAGCTTATAATCTTCTTGGCCAAAAATATAAAAAGGTAAAATAAAACAAAAACATTCACTTAACTAAAAAATTAGTTTCAAAACTTGGCAAACTGGCTATCTCTGGGATTGCAAGAGGTTTTATACACTGTTTTTGTTCATTTGGGTTTTATACAATGAACCCTCACTACCTATATAATAAACAGATGTTTTCTATTTAAAAGTTGGTTTAAAATATAACTAGACAGTTAAGAGGGTTAACTGCTCACTAAACAACTAAATACCATTTCTTCATACCTTCTGGGGAAATTTAAACCATCCCTAGATATTCCTCATGTAGAGAGTGAACATGAAGCTACACTGAGTTAAAAGACATTCTAAAGGCTGATTCCACAGTGACCCTCTAACAGTCAGTTACAGAAGTTGTAAGATTTTAATAACTATAGTTTGTTTCAGGTGTATCTAGTGTGTTCATAGTTTCATCTGTTGCTTTTAAAAGTCATTAGTTTATGGTGTTTAAAATGTCCTTTAAATGACTATAGAGCAGATCATTACATTACTTTTTAAAATATTCTTAGCTAAACTGATTTTTCTAGCAAACTTAGAGAGGAGATAGAATTTATATTTCTTGCAAAGTTACAGTATCTGTAGCTATATTTAATTGGGGAATATATTCAGGTAGACACGGCAAGTCTATAAATTATAGTTCTATGTACCGCAGTACATGGACGTAAGTCCCTTTAACATTATGGTAATTGGAGGGCAAAGGCAGACTGGGGGGGCTTCCATCATTTAAGAACTGAAATAACCAAAGTCTAAGGGAAAGGGCGTGTGTGTGTACCTACGTGTTCTTCTGTCCATATTGGTTTAGTTTTTATTTCATACTTCTTTGCATAGTATAATCAGTTATTTTTTTCTTCTTTTCCCTTCTACAACAGACTCAGGCATTTCTTCCAAAATATAATCCACTTCTCTGAGTGGTTGCTTTCTTGATTTTATATCTTTTATACTGAGGAATTCTAGAAAAAAGGTCATACAGAATGCACCAAGAGGCAGAAAAGTTCTGATTATTAAGTAAATTGAGAAAAAAAGCACTCATTAGTAGCCAAACTTATGGCAGCTCCCAAACCAGCAAACCCAAAGCAACAAGTATTTAATGCTATTTGGGGCAAGGGCATGCAGAAGTAATGCCTAAAGCTTTCAGAGCAAAGGTGGGTGGGGGCGGGAAGGCCACACACCGGAGAGACAAAAGAGGGCTGTCAGATTTTTCAAAACATTTTTCAAATATATCCAAAATATGAAATTAACACTTTCATCTGAACCTTTATGAGCTCTGAACCCATTCTCTCCTTTTATTAAATACACAGGCATGTGCCTAGAATGTGTTCTATGGCACAAAGGCAAAGTAAACATTTATCCTGGAAAAGGATTTTTCCATTTCAAGTACGTGTAGTTTGTGCAAGAGGCAGAGAAATACACTGTTTGTATCAGAGGCTGTAGAGAAGGAAATCGGGAGCAGCAGTCACGACAGTACGTCCTCCCCAAATGCAAACCTCACTAGTCTTCCACACAGATCCTCTACCTTCCATCTTTCCCTTGAAAGCTGTTTGTTATCGTAGACTTAAAAACAGTAATTTATAACCCAGTTATCACAGTTAAGACACTAAATGTAACAGTTTTATCCTGGCTTTAGAATATTACTCATTTCATTGTTTAATATGGGTTCTTAATCAAAAGTATCTTTTGGATAATGTCTGGCCTAAATTGAAGAAGTTGTTCCTCATAATTTTCACCTTTGGATGGACAACATGAGATGTTCTTTATTAATGAACTCACGTCTTTTGCCTTAAGAGAAGCACTGTTCTTATTGGCTTGTGCATCACTAAAATTTACTGAGCAAAATATTTTTAAGAAAATATTTACAGCATATAGACCAACCCCGGCAACCATGAAATACATACAGCTTTCAATCTTTTTACAGCATCTTCACAGACGTGCATTCCTCTTGACTCATCAACTTCTACATGGCCAAGGTACTGTAGGAAGAAGAAAAAAGTTAGGGCTTTTGTTATGTTTATTGAGTAGCTACTATATGATAGGTACTAGATGGCAGAAAACTGAATATTGAAATTACTACAATCAAGAAACTCACAGCCATTGTAGAAAGTTAAGATAATGTTACTTTACTTACCTTCAGTGTCCTCAAATGAATGAGATGTGTAATAAAGTGTCTCAAAGAGTTATTATAGAAGAGTATGAGGTAGGCACTAAATGTTATCTGAATCTAGTGGATCTGAGGCTATGGCCTGTGATAGAAAGTTATTGTATCTCAAAGCATAAAAAACCATCCAAAAAACATAGTGTGTGCATGTATGTACACACACATGCAAATATTAAAAAAGGCATAAATAAAAATACCAGTTATTCCAAGGCTGAAGAGTTCACACATTCCTTTTAGGGGGAACACATAAGAGCAGGGCAGAAAACTAAAATAAAATTTAAGGCCATGCACCTGAGCTTTAAAAGATGTGTAGCATTTGAGGAGGTAGAAACAGAAAGTTTAGGGAACTATTTTAGGCAGTGGGAATTCAATAAAAGTGAGAGATGCAGAACAGGATAACTATATATCAGCAACTATTTGGCTGGAATGTGAGGTATATGCACTTGGGGAATTGGGATACTAAAACGAGTCTGTACTTAATCTTAGAAGCAATGGAGAGCTAATAAAGCTTTTTTTTTTTTCAAGGTGGTACTAGGATTCAAATTGCACCTTAGTATGGGAATAGTCTTAGATTAGAAAAGTAGAAGGAATGGTAGCAATATGGTTAGTGCTCTTTTTTAAAAGGACATTTAGAGTCTCTTTCTGGGTAAGATGGAGTAGACAAACTTTACTGTCTACCCACTGAATGAAACAATAAAACCCGGATAGAATGCCTGGAGCACCTATTTGAGGTTTCTATAAAGAGCAGAAGACGAATCAGAGAATAACACCATAACTGAAGATATTTTTGAACTGGCAGGGAGTTTACCTCCCCCTACCCTCACCTTCCTTGGTACCTCCCACTGTGGCAGAGAGAGAACTCTGGGAAAAGCACTGCAGCTCTGGCTCAAGGACCAGGTAAGAGAAGTTCTCATCCTCAGAAAGAGAAGAGGAATCCTCTTCCCTTTTATTCATCTCTCTTTTTTTCTTTCTTCTCTCACACTCTGGTCCCAAGAAATCCTGTGATGGCAGCAGTGTTGGTGTCAGCAATGGAAACCACACTGTAAGGGAGGGGAACCTTCCTCTCTGTTCAGTGGAACTGTGATTCCAGGAAGGTGGAGCCAAACCCCTTCTGCTTTTTCCCCCTCTCTCTGTGTCTCCCACCATTTGGCCCCGGAATGGAGGTGAAATCGTGGGAATGCATGTATTCCCATTGTATACTGAGTTTAAGTAACTTGTCCAAGGTCATTCAGCTAATGAAAGCTCAAACTCACGTAGCCTGATCCAGTCTTAAAATGCTCATATATTGAATTTTTCATTTTTACTCCTATCTTTTCAGTGATGAATAAATGCACAAAACCAATGTAGAAAACTTCTGGACTTCAGGTAACAAAATACTTGAGGCATCAATGACAAAATTCATGAACTAAAGTCAAAATCATTAAATGTCTAAAGAATTGTAACATCTATAATTTTGAATACACATTAAATAAAACAGCAAGAATGCTCACATTCCAGCTGTGGATAAAAAGGGGCGCTGTGTGAAGTCTAACAGAAAGGGGCCTCACGGGGGGACCTGGTCATCCATTCCTGCCTGGCAGGTCATGGTGTGAGTCATGCCTCAGACTTATAAGCTCCCTAGTAAAAGGTTATCTTTGCCACAAGTGAGCCCCGTCCACTTTTTTAACCACTGTAAATATTTAATTTTAAAAAAATTTAAATGTATTGGGGTGACCTTGTTTATTATGATCATATAGGTTTCAAGTGTACATTTCTGATCTGTATACATGATCTGTATATTGCATTGTGTACCCTCCACCCAAAGTCAAATCATCTGTCACCATGTATTTGGACCTTTACCTTTTCCTCCCCCTGCCCCACTTCCTTCTGGTAAACACCATAATGTTGTCTGTGTCTGTGAGTTTCATTTTTACATTTCACATATGAGTCAGATCATGTGGTTCTTAGCTTTTCCTGACTGACTTATTTCACTTAGCACAATATTCTCCAGGTTATCTACATTGTCATAAGTGGCAATATTTCATCTTTTCTATGGCTGAGTAGGATTCCATTGTATATATGCACCATATCTTTTTTAGCTAACCCTCTCTTGAATTCACAACTCTTGCCTTGGCCACCATGAATAACACTGCAAAAAACATGGGGTGCACATATCTTTGCAAATATATGTTTTCAAATTTTGGGAGTAGATACTCAGAAGAGGGGTTGCTGGGTCCTATAGTAACTCTATTCTTAATTTTTGAGTAACCTCCATACTGTTTTCCAGAGCGGCTGTGATGAGGGGACTCAAGAATTGGAAAATTTTAGTTTTAGTTAATATCAATAAACTTAGTACTCAATGCACGTAAAAAGCTATTGTTTCAGGAACTGAAGGTATGACCCACCCTGACTCCAGGAGACCACAGGCAGCTCCACCTTTGTGCCTCACCAGGACTCAAGCAATCAAGATGGCATCTGAGCCACTGTACTCCAGACCACACCCTCCACACAGATAAAGACCACAGCCCTGAACACAGATAAAGAATCACAGGTCCACAGATGAAAGAAGCTGCAGCTTTTTATCTAATTAACCTTTCCTCTGAATTCCAAATCCCTTACCTACACTTTTCTTCTCCTTTTAAAAAGAGTGGGTTTGAAATGGAATGTAAGACAGTCTGTTAGGCTATATAAACTGCGTCTTCTCATATTGCAGGCAGCTGAACAAAGCACCCATAAAGGTCCAATCAATCCCTGCCTCTGCTTCCTGGTTCCGGGAGTGACAGGCAGCACGGACGCCTGCACGTGGACTTTCCCGGTGTCAGCTGTATCAGTTTACATTCCCACCAGCAGTGAATGAGGGTCCTTTTTTCTCCACAACCTCTCCAACATTTGGTTGTTACTTGTCCTCTCTCCATTGTTTTTGTACATCTAGGTTAATAAACCTTTGGGATGCCTTTTTCAGCCTACCCTTAAGGGAGCACATAATCTTGTTAACTACCCTGCAATCAATCCAATCCCATGTAATCTCATAATTCATGTAATCTTCCTTATGCCCCACCCCCACCAATTACACGTGTATAAAAAGAAACTGTTATTCTGGGAAGCATTTTTCTCTGAAGCATTCGAGATCTTGCTCCTGATATGTAGTCAGTTTGGCTCAAATAAACACTTATAAAAGTTCTCTATAGGTCTGGATGTTCCCTACATCAAAATGGTGAATCAAATAATGCATTATATATAGTTCTAAACTGAAAGAGTATAAGCTTTTTAGGGAAAATCTGAATAATACAAAATCCAAGAAGATACATAGTCATGCCCTGCATAACAACCTTTCAGTCAAAGACAAACCACGTATACGACAGTGGTCCCATAAGATTAAAATGGAGCCAAAGAATCCCTATTGCCAAGTGACATCTAGCTGTCTTAACATTCTAGTGCAATGCATTACACAAATACCATTGTGTTACAATTGCCTGCAGTATTCAGTGCAGTCACAGGCTGTATAGGTTTGCAGCCTAGCAGCTGTAGGGGAACAGATTTTTGTCACCCCAGGATATGTCTCTTTGGCATAAGGATTATTTTAGTCTGGCTAATTTTAAGAAACAACATATAAAAGAGAAGCTCTGAAATCCAAGTAGAAGTTACCTTTTGTAAAAGACATTTACTTTGTAAGGGAAATCTCCATTTGCAAGGTGTCTCCTTTGCTGTACCAGAAGAGAATAAGTTTATCTTTAGAAATGCTTATCAATACAGAAGACAAGGATTTAAATATGCTAACAACTTGAGACTTCCTGCCAAGGTGGAGGTGTGTGTAGACTTGCTTCGCCTCTTTGCCCAACCATAAGGCAGATAACAACCAATATAAAAACAAAAAACAACCAGAAGTGCCAGAAAGTCGAACTGTATGGAAGTCCCATAACCAAGGATTTAAAGAAGAAACATTCATCCAGACAAGTAGGAGGGGTGGAGAGGACGCAGTGTGGCATGGTGAGGTGGCAGAACGGGCAGTCCCACATTCACGTATGGCAGATTACAACTGGGAGGGACAACGGGGGAGCAAGTAATCCCAGCCTCAGGCCAGACCATGCAGCCAAGTAATAAAGCCTCATGGCTACAAAAACCAGTGGGGGTTGGGGTGGCAGAAGAAACTGTCAGTCTCTCAGGAGAGTCCATCTAAAGGGCCCACAGGATCCTACAAGGTACACAAACCCACCCACTCTGGGAATCAGCACAGGGCCGCAGCTAGAAGGAGGTAGTCGCTTGTGGGAAGAGGGGGAAGTGACTAGAAACTGGGTGAGAGCCAAACAAATGGCATTGTTCTCTCTCTGACCCCTCCTCCACATACAGTGCAAAGTGGTGAGGCAGGCTGCACTGTCATGGTGAATATCTAAGGCTGTGCCCCTTACAACATAAGAGGTGTGACAACACAGGGTGTCAAAGCAGCTCTACCTAATACCCAGAAACATAGGGAGGCTGCCAAATTGAGGAGACAAAGACATATCAAATGAAAGAGCTCAAATGAAAGAGCAGACCAAAACTTCAGAATAAGAACTAAGTGACACTGAGATAGCCAACCTATCAGATACAGAGTTCAAAACACTGGTGATTAGGATGCTCAGAGAAATGATTGAGCACAACCACAAAATAAAGGGAGAAGTGAAGGCTATACAAAGTGAAATGAAAAATATACAGGGAACCAACAGTGAAGGGAAGCAAGACAGGATTTAAATCGGGATTTGGAACAAAAGGAATAAACATTCAACCAGAATAGGAAGAAGAAACTATTCAAAAAAAATGAGGAGAGGCTTGGGAATCTCTGGGACAACTTTAAATGTACCAACATCCAAATTATAGGGGTGCCAGCAGAAAAGGAAGTGCAAGAAATTAAAAACTTATTTGAAAAAATAATGAAAGAAAACTTCCCCAATTCAGTGAAGGAAATAGACATCCAAGTCCAGGGAGCTCAGAGAATCTCAAACAAGTTGGACCCAAAGAGGACCACACCAAGACACATAATAATTAAAATGCCAAAAGTTAAAGAGAAAATCTTAAAAGCAGAAAGAGAAGACAGCTACCTACAAAGGAGTTCCCATAATACTATCAGTTGATTTCTCAAAAGAAACCTTGCAGGCAAGAGGGGATTGGCAAGAAGTATTCAAAGAGATGAAAAGGAAGGACCTACATCCAAAATTACTCTATCTAGCAAAGCTATCATTTAGAATTGAAGGGAAGACAAAGTGTTTCCCAGACGAGGTAAAGCTAAAGGAGTTCATCATTACCAAACCCTTATTATATGAAATGTTAAAGGGACTTAAGAAAAAGAAGAAGATCAAAACTATGAATATTAAAAGGGCAACAAAGTCACAACTATCAACAACAGAAACTAAAAAAACAAAAACTAAGCAAACAACTAGAACAAGAACAGAATCAGAAATGAGTTCACATGGAGGGTTATCAGCGGGGAGCAGGGACAGAGAAGGGGGAGAATGGGGGAAAAGTATAGGGAATAAGAAGCATAATTTGTAGGTACAAAATAGACAGGGGGATGTTAAGAACAGTATAGGACAGGGGTGTCAAACTCATTTTAACCGGGGGCCACATCAGCCTCTCAGTTGCCTTCAAAGGGCCAAATGTAGTTTTTTAACTGTATAAATGTAACTACTCCTGGACTAGGGGAAAGGAGCTCGGCGCTGCCCTCAGGTAGAAACAAGGTGCCCGGCTGGATATAACAGGGTATAGGGCCGGAGTCAGCTCGCAGGCCTTGTTTGCCACCTGTGGTATAGGAAATGGAGAAGCCAAAGAACTCATACGTACGACACCTGGACATGAACGAGGTAGGAGCATTGCTAGAAGGAATGGGGGTACCAGGCAGAGGGGGGCAAAGGGGAAAATGGGACAACTGTAATAGCATAATCAATAAATTATACTTAATACATGCAAAAGAAAAAAGCAAATATGCCAACAACCTTATCTCTGTTTACAGTGCTTTTCCTGGTAACCTCCCCTAACTGACACTCCCCAATCCCCAACAACTTCATTTGTTTTCACCTGAAGATGATATTTAAGGAGGTGGCTTCACCCATTTTGGCTCAGTAAGAGTTAGCATGAGCTTTAAGACAGACTCCATATTTAGTCATCTCTGCTTATACCTTTTATTAAATTAGAAAAAAATTAATTTAAAATTATAGGCTGTTAGAAATGTCATGTTTGGTGGCTCTGTCAACCAGTTCTGGATGTTTACATTGAACTCACACCCAGAAATAATAAAGGACTTAGTCACCGAAGAGTACCTGTGCATCGTTTACTCAGATGCTACAGTGATAGGCATACGACACAAGTTCTGGGGAGCTGGAGTTTTCAGCTTAGAAGAGCAATGAATGAACTTTTAAAATAATTCTTTGGTCGAATTCAGCTCTAGGAAATATTTCTTCATGTTCAGTTGATATGTGGCTTTTATTAAACCCTGATAATATATTCTTAGTTTCTTGGTTCAATGAAAAAAGAAAACCAAATACTGAGAAAGGGTGAAATCTCAGCAACTCTGCTGCCTGCATCACTGTTCTGCCACTTTAAGAAGTTCTGGTATCTCATCATTGGTGCCTTGATTGCTGTCATATGTACCGCAGAGTTTTCAAAATTTGTTATATTTTAAATATACTCCCTAATTGATCACTGACTTGAAATGACAACTATATAATTACATTGTCCTGAATTTTCTATTTTGTTCTATTGATATTTCTAGTTTGGTACCATTTAAAAATTATTATAGGTTAAGAATATATTTCATATCTGCTTTGCATGATTACTTTCACTAATTTTTCTGCCACAGAATTTTCCTGGGTACTTCTCATGCTTTTTCCTTAAAATCAACTTTGGAATAATTCTGTCCAGTCCCTGCCCAAGGAAACCTTTGGGATTTTAATTAAGATTGCCTTGAATGGGCCCTGGCTGGTGTAGCTCAGTGGCTTGAGCACGGGCCTGAGAACCAAAGGATCGTGGTTCAATTCCCAGTCAGGGCACATTCCTGGGTTGCAGGACAGTTCCCAGCAGGGGATGCACGAGAGGCAACCATACATTGATATTCCTCTCCCTCTCTCCTTCCCTTCCCCTCTAAAGATAAATAAATAAATAAAAGATTGCTTTAAATGTACTGATTAATTTAAGAAAAACTGATGTTATAATATTGATCTATTCCACCTAATACTATTTATTTAAGTCTTTTACATCTGTGAAATTTTATGGTAGCCTTCAAATACACTCTTATACATTTCTTTCTAGATTAGTATTTAATAAGTTTTGTTGCCACTATGAATGGTTTTGCCCATCATTTATATACATATATGCATATATATTTTTTAATAGACTTTATTTTTAGAGCAGTTTTAGGTTCACAGAAGATTAAGCAGAAAGTACAGAGCACTCCCATATACCCTCTCCTTGCTCCTCAACTTCCCCCACTATCAACATTCCATACCAGAGTAGTACATTTGTTATAATCCATTAATCTACACCGAGACATCATTTAAAAAAAATTATTTATTTACTTTTAGAGAGAAGGGAAAGGAGAAAGAGGGAGAGAAACATCAATGTGCGAGAGATACATCAATCAGCTGCCTCTCACAATGCCCCCAACTGGGGACCTGGTCTGCAACCCAGGCTTGTGCCCTGACTGAGAATCAAACCAGCGACCTTTCAGTTTGTGGGCTGGAGCTCACTGAGCCACGCTTCCGGGGCGAGACATCGTTTTCACCCAATATCCATAGTTTACGCTAGACTTTACTTTTTATGTTGTATATTCCATGGATTTTTAGAAATGTATTATGACATATATCCGCCATTGTACTACATTCAAAATCAAAATATAGTTTCACTGCCCTAAAAACCCCACATGCTCCTCCTATTCATCTCTTCCTTCCCACCAACTTCTGGCAACCACTGATCTTTTTACTGTTTCCACAGTTTCATCTTTTCCAGAATGCCATATAGTTGGAACTATACAGCATGCAGCCTTTTCAGATTGGCTTCTTTTACTTAGTCATATGCATTTAAGGTTCCCTCATGTCTTTTCATAGCTTCACAGCTCATTTCTTCTTAGTGCTTAATAATATTCCATTGTCTGGATGTACTACAGTTTATTTACCCATCCACGCACTGACAGACATCTTGGTTGCTTTCAAGTTTGGGCAATTATGAATAAAGCAACTATAAACATCTGTGTGCAGATTTTTATGTAGGTAGGAGTTTTCAATTCATTTGGTTTGAGTGTGATTGCCAGGCAAATTTTAAGAGTATGTTTAGTTTTCTAAGAAACTGCCAAATTGTCTTCTAAAGTGGCTGCACCACTTTGCATTCCCATCAGCAGTGAATAAGAGTTGCTGTGGCTTCACATCCTTACCAGCATTTGGTGTTTGGGATTTTGGCCAGTCTAATAAGTGTGTAACCCATTATATATAATTTATAATTACAAATTATATAACACAATATATAATTTGTCTTTTTCTCTCTGACTGCTTTTAAGATTTTCTTAGTCTTTGGTATTGTAGATTCTATTCTCAATCACTTGTCTGAAACAGACTGATATTTTGTAGTAGCTTTATTAAGATATATAATTCATGTAACACACAATTTACTCACTTCAAGTATACAACTGAATAGTTTTTGATATATTACATTGTTAATTTTTATAAAGATTTTACTTATTTATTTTTAGAGAGAGGGAGAGAAACACTGATGTGTGGGAGAAACATAGACCAGATGCCTCCTGTATGCACCCAACCAGGGACCTAGCCCGCAACCCAGGCATGTGCACTGACTGGAAACGGGAATCAAACTGTGTGTGGGGGGCTCTGCTCAAAGAGTCCCCGAATCAGCCACAGATGAGACTAAGTCTACCAACACATGATCTGCTTAGGGAGGACAGGTGGCCGATCTCTCAAAGGAAAAGGGCCAGGAGCCTTTTCCTCAATGGGCTTTTACTGGGTTCAATTTGCACAAGAATACAGGTAAAGCTCATCAGTCTCTGTCAGGCAGTAAGGATCAAACAACAGATAACATTCAAAGAACTATGAGGGCTTATTCTGAGTCAGGGTCAGATAGCCAGAGGGCCATGGAACTTTGGGAAACAAACTCATTTTATGCTTGGACCCTTATCAGAAAACTGAAGACATTCTTAGCAAAGCACTTTCACAGGAATTTATGCCTTCTTTCTTAGGCCTGATCACCCTGGGGAAACCTGATCGCCCCAGGGAAACCTGCATTTTCCAGCACAGGGCAGCACCCATCCCCGGCATTGTTTCAGGCTTAAGTCAAGTGGGGGAAGTAAGGCAGCCAACAGATTAGACTTCTCACAGACAGAATGAGGACTCAGGCTATGTCAAAGCCAAGGGGCCAGGGTCCATCACCCCCTTTTTCTATATCCCCCAAGTCCTTCCCTGAGGGCCCCTTCATGACTGTGCCTGTCTTAGGTCATCCCTCCCTTGAGGAATCTTACCAGTCATGAGCTAACCAGTCATCTGCCCAGGCCAAGCAGGGTGTAGTAAAAGGTGGTAGAGGTGGTGCCCCTACCAGGAAGATAAGCTTGTCTCCTTAGTGGCTTATGGTCCCAAGGTCCTTTACTCAGTCTTAGCCATGGGGAATGACAACTTCTGGCAAGCAGTTGCCTGGCAAACCAGGCAAGGAGGTTCCCAACAAGACTTGTGACCTTTCACCTTGCAGGATGACACTCAACTCACTGAGCCACACTGGTCAGGACTATATTAATTTTTGAAAATTGTGGTAAAATACATGTAACATAAAACTTGCCATTTAAACCATCTTAAAGTGTACATTTCAGTGGTATTAATTACATTCACAATGTTGGGCAATTATCACCACTACCTATTTCCTAAAGTTTTTCATCACTTCAAACACAACCATTAAGCAATAACTCCCCAGTTCTCCCTTCCCCAGCTCCTGGTAACCTCCAATCTACTTCCTGTCTCTGTAAAATTGCTTTTCTAGATATTTCATATAAGTGGAATTATATAATATATGTCCTTTAGTGCAGAGCTTTCACTTAGGTTTATCCAAGTTGTAGCATGCATCAGAACTTCATTATTTTAATGGTGGAATAATATATGCCATTGCATGTACGACGGCTGTTCAGAAGGTATCCAGTCAGGTAATATGAAAAATAGAAACATTTACTGAAGAAGATACAAGAAACATTGTACACAGGATAATGACACCTCAGTCCCTTTCAAAGCAGGAACCCTGGGACCTCACACAGTTCTCCCAATCGCCATCAGCTGCCCCATCATATCTGCCTGAATCTCATGGACAATCTGAAATCTCTTATCTTTCAAAGGTAATTTTGGTTTTGGGAAAAGCCAGAAGTCACAGGGCACCAAATGTGTGCCATAGGGGGGCTGTCACCTGCATGATTTGATGTTTCACCAAAATACTCTGCCTGAGACGTGATGCATAAGTAGGCACATTGTTGTGATGAAGCTGCCAATCACCAGTTGCCCATAGCTGCAGCCTTCTGAATCATTGGAATAGTTTCTACGGAGGAATGTTCAAACTTAACACAAAATTTGAGCAGATTCGTTGCTTTACTCGCTCAGTCATTTTGAATGCTACTGCCACACAGTACATGTGCTCACTCAAGAGTCTACAACCCCCACTGACTAGAAGAGTGAATGCATGGACATTCCAGTCCACCCTCCTTGGCTGCCAGGTTACATTCATATTGTGCAAACAGTTCTCATTACATTAACAACAGCTGGACTTTCTCCAGACAGACCTAGTTGTATATATCACATTTTCTTCTTCCAGTTACCTGTTCACAAATACTTGGGTTGTTTCCACTCTTTGGTTATTATGAATGCTGCTGCAATGAACACTGACATATAAGTATCCATTTACTCTCTGCTTTCAATTCCTTTTATTATATGCCTAGGAGGAGAATTGCTGAGTCATGTGGGGTAATTATATGTTTAGATTTTGAGGAATTGTCATGCTGTTTTCAACAGTGTTGCACCACTTTACATCCCCATGAAAATTAAGAGGGTTTCAATTTCTGCACATATTTGTCAGCACTTTATTTTCAATTTTTCAAAAATTTAAACCATCCCAATAAGTGTAAAGTGATATCTCATGATTTTAATTTGCATCCCTGAGTAACTAATGATGCTGAGCATCTATCTTTTCATGTGTTAATTGGTCATTTGTATATTATCTTTGGAGAAATGTCTGTTCACATTCTTTGCCCATTTTTAAATTGTATTTAAAGCATTTGAGTTGTAAGAGATGTTATATATTCTGAATATAAACCTTTATCAGACATGATTTCCAAATATTTTCTGCTATTCTGTAGGCTGTCTTTTCACTTCCTAGAAAACACCCTTTGATGCACAAAAGTTTTTAAACTTGATGAAGTTCAATTTATCTATTTTTTCTTTTGCTGCTTGTGCTCCTGATATATTTAAGATTCCATTGCTTCAATGTCATGAAGCTTTACCCTTGTGTTTCCTTCTAAGAGCTGTATAGCTTTTAATCTTATATTGAGGTCATTGATCCATTGAGTTCTTTTTTTATGTGGTGTGGGTAGGGATCCAACTTCATTCTCTTGCATGTGGAAATCCAGTTGCCTGAGCACCAATGGGTGATGAGATAATTCTTTCTCCACTGAGTACACTTTGTGCCCTTGTCAAAAATCAACTGGACATGGATGTATCAAACTAACTTTTATTTATCCTATTTGCTTCTTCAATCTGAGGATTCAAATACTGCTTTGAATAAATTCATCCTTGTTCTTCCTCCTGGAATCTCATTAGGCCTATTAGTACTACCGGACTTTTAAATGTGTTCATCCATGTTTCTTCATTTTTTCATATTTTTTCATCAACTTGTGCTACATTCTGGGTAACTTCATCAAATCTGGGTAACTTCATCAAACCTATCTTCCAGTTTACCAATTATCTTTTCAGCTAGGTCTAATCCACTAAATTCAATTTTAATAACTTTATTTTTCACTTTTAGAAACTGAGATTTGAGTCTTTTTTTTTTTTTAAACATTTTATTTATTTATCTTTAGAGGGGATGGGAGAGAGGGAGAGAAATATCAATGTATGGTTGCCTCTCGTGCGTCCCCTGCCGGGAACTGGCCTGCAACCAAGGCATGTGCCCTGACTGGGAATCGAACCGCGATCCTTTGGTTCGCAGGCCCGTGCTCAATCCACTGAGCTACACCAGCCAGGGCAGATTTGAGTCTTTGTGAAACCTACCTATTCCTTTTTTTATTGTCCTTTTTTCCTTATGGTTTGAGTTCATTTTTAATGTCTTCAATTATTTTATATGTACATATTTTATAGTCTCCTTTATAGTCTAAGTTTCAAGATTTTAAAGTGCTAATCATCTTGTTGTCTTTTATTGTATAATCCTTTATTGTATCTGCTCATCATTTCCACATATGGTTTATAACTTAAAAAAAATTTTTAAGTTCATCTTCACTGATGCTCAATTTTTCTGGGGGAATTTCATGAATTCTGGATTGCGGAGTGGTTTTACATTTGCTTATAAAAAGTACCTCAGGTATATTAGGGGCCCAAGACCTACTGTATATTAATTTGAGGATTCTCACACTATGGAGTTTATTCTTTAACATATAAAGTCCAAATCCATAGCTTCATTTTTTTCTCCTCTTGGAAGACTCTTTTTTTAACCCAGGGTCTGAGTAGAGAGACAAGATTTTTTTTTCCTTGCTTTTCCTTTCCTTTCTAGTTCTTTATTTCACTGATTGTAAAGCCCACAAAAGGTTTTGGTTCTATGCTGGTTCTCAGTTCTAATTGTCTGCTTTTTATGAGTCCAGGATCTTGAAAATGGATGTTAAAACCAAAGGCTCTAGCTCTCAAACCCTCCCCCTCTCAGGCTGCCCCATGAGATGGCATGATTCCTTCCTTGCTTTCTTAACTTCTGGTAACTGGAGAATTCTGTCTCATTGAATGCTTGGCTGTGCTTTAAGAGCAAAAGTTTGAAAATGTAGTCAGTGTTTCTAGATACAGGTATTGGGAGTATTTCTATGTTAGTTTACTCCACATTCTGCTAGAATCAGAGGACCTATAATATTTTCTAACTAAACTAATTTTTTTACCTATTAATTTTAATATATCTTATAAGTAGCCAGTGTATTGGGAATATTTCTATGTTAGCTTACTCACATTCTGCCAGAATCGGAGGACCTATAATATTTTCTAAGTAAACTGTTTTTTTTAATTTATTGATTTTAGTATATCTTACAAGTAGCCAAAACTACTGCAATTTCCTATCATTTGAAACTTTTTTTTTAGCTGATTCTCTTGGGTTTTTCGGCTAGACATCATATGCAGAAACAAACAAAACAAATGTATTAATTTCCCACATTTACAGCTTTTTATTTATTTTCTTATGCAGAGGTGATTCTAAATGTGTTAAATAATAGCAGTGTTTGACAGCAACCTCATCTTCCCCTCAAATTCAATGTAAATGTTTCATAATTATGCATGATTCTGGATAGTTTTTCAATCATTTAAATAATGTATTATGCTATTCCTATTTTTTTTTATCCTCACTCCAGTCCATACTTACTGATTTTAGAGAGAGGAGAAGGGAGGGAGAAATAGAGGGAGAGAAACATCAATGTGCGAGAGAAATATTGATCAGTTGCCTCTCATATGCACCCTGACTGGAAACTGAACCTGCAACCTAGGTATGTGCCCTGACTGGGAATCAAACCTGTGAACCTTTTGTTTATGGGACAACGCTCCAACCAAGTGAACCATACCAGCCAGGGCTGCTATTCCTATTTTGCTAAGACAATTTATTGCGATTGTATAATAAATATTTTTAACATTTTTTATTGAGATGTAGTTCACATTATATAAAATTAACCATTTTAAAGTAAATAATTCAGTGGCATTTAGTACATTCACAATGCTATGCAATCAGTATCTTTATCTAATTCCAAAATTTTTTTTCACACCAAAAGGGAATGGGAAGCATTTCCTTTAAGCATTCCTATTAAGCATTTGCCTCCCATTGCCCCTTCCCACATCCTCTAGCAACTAATAACCTGCCTTGTCTTTATGGATTTACCTATTCTGAGTATTTCATATAAATGGAATCATACAATATGTGACTCTATTCTGGCATATTTCACTTAGCATACTGTTTTTGAGTTTCACTACACTGTGGTACGTATAAATACTTGACTGCTTTTTATAGCTGAGTAATATTCCTTGTAGTTTATCCATTTTTCAATTGAGGGACATTTTTCAATTTGGGCTATTTCCATCTTTTGGCTATTATGAATAGTGGTACTATAAACATGAGCGTACACATATTTATTTGAGTACCTGTTTCTTATCCTCTGGGGTATATACCTATCCATGGAACTGCCGAGTTATATGGTAATTCCATGTTTAGCTTTCTGAGAAACTGCCACTGCTTTCCACTTATTGATTTTACATTCCCACCAACAATGTATAAGTGTCGTAGTTTCTTCACATCCTCATCAACACTTATTATTTTCTATTTTTGTTTTTCAAATATGGCCATTGAAGTGGGTGTGATGTATTATTTCACTGTGGTTTTGATATGAATTTCCCTGATAACTAATGATGTTAATTATCTTGTTGACCATTTGTATATCTTTGGAGAAATTTCTATTCAAGTCCTTTGCCCATTTTTCAATCAGGTTTTTTATATTCAGGATACTAGAATCTTATCAGATACATGATTTCCAAATGTTTTCTCCCATTCTGTAGTTGTCTTTTCACTTCTGTGAAAATACCCTCTGATGCACAGAAGGGTTTTTTTTTTTTTGACATTTTTCATTTTAAGGAAGTCCAGTTTATCTATTTTTTTCTTTTGTTGTTCATGCTTTTGGTATCATATCCAAGAATCTATTGCCAGATTCAAGTTCATGAAGATTTACCCCATGTTTTCTTCTAAGAGGTTATGCTAATTTTTACTTTTATATTTACATTGTTGACCCATTTTGAGTTAATTTTTGTATATGGTGTGAGGTGGGGGGGTCTAAGTTCTTTTTTTCCCACATGAACATCCAGTTTCCCCATCACATTTGTTGATGAGACTATTCTTTCCCCATTGAATGGCCTTGGTACTCTTATCAAAAATCAATTGGCCATAGATGCATAGGTTTATTTCTGTATTCTCAATGCTATTCCATTGTTCTATATATATCATTCTTATGCCAGAATGACAATTTTTTTTTTATTACTATAGCTTTGTATCAAGTTCTGAAGTCAAGAAATGTTGAGTCCTTCAACTTTGCTTCCATTGCAATAATTTTCTTCTTAGGTCCATCAATGTGATGAACTATATATCAAATTACCTAATACGGAATCGTTTGCGGATTTTGGGGTTAAACCCTACTACGGTTTAACTTTTTAGATGCCATTTGCTCTATTTTTCTGCTGACTTTTTCATCTATATTTCTAAGTGGAGTTAGTCTATGATTTTCTTTTTGTTTTTATGCCATCTTTATTAGGTAGTTTTATCAGAATTTTGTTCATACCATAAAAAATTTGAAAATCATTCTTTTTTTTCTTCTACATGCTCTGGTATAGTTAAATAGCATAAGAGTTATTCTTCAAGATTTTGAAAGGAGTGACCTGTAAAACCATCTACAACTCAGTTTTTTGGGGAAATAGTTTTGGAGTTTTAAAACCTTTACTTCATGGCTAGGAGCCTATTCAACTTTTCTTTTTCTACTTTAGCTAAGTTTAGCAATGTATATTTTTGTAGAACATTCTTAATCTAAATTTTCAAATTTATCAGCATAAATATACAGTATTCACATAAACTGAGTCTGTACCTGGTCTCCCCACTTTCTTATCTCTAGTATTACATATTTGTTTTCTTTCTTTTTTATTTAGTAAGGCTCATTTCTATACTACCTCCAAGTCACTTAATCTCTCTTCCCATTTTATGCAATAAAAAAATGAGAAAGTACAGTTTTATGATCTCTGGATTACCTTTAGGTGCTGAGAAATGGATACAGGTTTTAAAGCATTTCCAAGGGATTTTACTCTATCATCTTGATCAATTCAACTGGTCACAAATGGGTATTTATGCCAACAAAAAGGGGGGGCAGACATGGTGTAAAGAGAACAAAAATACCTCCTATATGGACTGACTCTCTGCTGCATAATCTATTTTAGAAATGTGGAGCTGGAAATCAGTGCTGTGTCTTATTAGACTATGAGAAAAACATGCCCATTGACATAAACATTATTAAAGAGGCCTCTTTTCTTCTCTGAGACACTATCTCTCTGAAGAATTGCAGCTGATTTATGCTTTAATGGCTAAAATATTTGACACTGGGACTTCTTTTGTCCGTATGTCTTTTCCAAACTCCCTCTGGGTAAGGGACTTTATTCACAAAAAATGTACTTTAGAAAAACTATTATGTGGAATTTCATTCTTGGATGAATTAAGTCATTTTTCTTCTTCTTGAAAAAAGTTTTTAAAAAGTATTTTTTACCCATTTTGGCAATGTTATCCATGAGGAGAAATGCAGAGCTCTTTTGTGAGACACTGTACAGTAAGCAGTTCTCAACATTAACAGAAAGTGGCATAACTCACAATCATTAGTTTATAAGAAGCTATAAGGCATATTTCACATATGCATGGCCTGCTTATGTAGCCAACACAAGATGCAGATGTGCTAAACATGATATCAAAACTTGTTTGGGGCCTTTACTCAAAGAGAAGTTGTAAAATCATATTAAAGTGGGCTATTCTTTAAATATAAATTTGGAGTGCAATTACATTTAAACAAGTCATATAGCCTAAGCATATATATTAAATCAAATCACATTAAGTTTAAAGCTAAAAATAAAGAGATCCAAAACCTTCATCTCTCAAATATGACACTGGGTGTCAAAAAACTTAAGTAATTTAAACAAAGTCACCTAACTAATACAGCAACAAACCAGGAACAGAATTCCAATCTTCTAATTTCTATATCTATCTTTTCAATTATCTCACATTACTTATGCAACTCTCCTACTGTAAGGGTTCACAGTATACTGCTCTTATATCCATTAAATTCATGTTATTCTTCTTTTGAAAAAGGCGGTTGAGGCCTTGGCCAGGTAGCTCAGTTGGTTACAGTGTTGTCCCAATATGCCAAGGTTGTGGATTTGATCCCTGATCAAGGCACATACAGGAATCAACCAATGAATGCATAAATAAGTGGAACAACAAATCAATGTCTCTCTTTCCCCAGCCCCTAGCTCTCTCTCTCTTTCCCAAATCAATAAATAAAAATTTAAAAGGTGGCTACCCATTTTGATAATGTTGCTTATGTCATTCATTTTGGTAATGTTGCTTATAGCTGAAGTGGGGTCTGATCTTTCTCATAGCTCAATATTTCTTTCATAAATGAATTATACTGGATTTTCCTAGTTAAACTATACCACTGCTAACCAAACAGTAGATAAGGGGAATTTTCCTTCAAAGGAACATTGTAACTGGTAAAGGAAGAAGGGATGCCAGAACTGCATTATCACCAATTTGCAACCCTTAATGAATTAATGGTTACTGTTACCACAAAGATAATTAGCTATTGTGTGCCTTTCGATAATAGCCCATGCCACCAATAAGGTATTCCTGAAAAAAAAAAATCAAAGCTAAATCTGATCAAGCCTATATAGGAAACTACCAATTTATAAGCAGCACAGGAAACAAAGGAACATGTCAAAGAGAGTAAGTTTCCGGCACTTTCAATTTGCTGAGGAGTGCACAGTTACAGTTAAGGACATACCAGAGGGATGGGCTCTAGCGAGCACCACAGTCCCTCAGACACAGGGACAAGGATGCCCTACGAGTGGACATACGCCAGAGGTGGATACAGCCCCGTCAGAACTGTAATCCAGCCTCAATTCTATTAGTATAAAACCTGACAAGGACATTATAAGACTGTAGACCAATGTGCCTCAAAAACACAGATGTAAAATTTCTGACCAAAATATTAGCAAACAGAATCCAGCAATATACTCAACAGCCTCAACTTGATCACGATGGGCACTGACCAAATGGAGTTTTTTCCATGAGCGTAAGGTTAGTTGACTATTCAAAAATCCCAATAAGTGTAATTTACTACCTAAAAAAATTAAAGATAAAAGTGATATAATCATCTTAATAGGTACAGAAAAGACTTAATAAAATTTAGTTCCCATTCATAATTTTAGAATTATTTTTCAATCATGAATAGAAAGAAACTTGTTTAATCTGGTAAACTGTGGTAAGATCAGGAATAAGGCAAGGATTCTTGTTATCACCAGTTCTACCCACTACTGATTACCAGACCCTGGCCAGTGCAATAAGGAAACAACAAGAAATTAAAAGCACAAGGACTGCAATGCAAGAACTGTAACTCCAGTTTCATACATTATATAACTCTATTAGAAAATTCAAAAGAACACACAAATTACTAGGATTAATAAATGAATTTAGCCAAGTCACTAGAGGTAATTTCAACATACAAAAGTCCATTGTAGCCCTGACCAGTATGGCTCAGTTTGTAAGGCACTGTTCTGCAAAGTGAAAGGTCACTGGTCTGATTCTCGTCAGGGCACATGCCTCGGTTGTGGGTTCAGCCCCCAGTCGGGCCCATAGGAGAGGCAACCGATCGAGGTTTCTTTCCTTCTCTTTCTCCTTCCTTTCCCCACTCTTGAAAAATAAATAAATAAAATCTTTTAAAAAAGCTCAATTGTATCCTTTCACAATATATACAAATATTGAATCATTATGCTGTACAGGTGAAATTAAAATAATGTTATATGTCAACTATATACCAATTTTTTAAAAGTCAATTGTATATTTCAACATATAAAAGTCAACTGTAGCCCTGACTGGTATGGCTCAGTGGTTTGGGCAGCTTCCCACAAACCTTAAGGTCACTGGCTCGATTCCTGGTCAGGGCACTTGCCTGGGTTGCAGGCCAGGTCCCCAGTTGGAGGTGTGTGAGAGGCAGTCCATCAGTTGTTTCTCTCACACGTCGATGTTTATGTGTCTCTTTCTCCCTCCCTTCCCCTTTCTCTAAAAAGTAAATAAACAAAATCTTTTAAAAAATTAATTGTATTTCCATGAGAGTCATATGCAGAAAATGAAATTTTTAAAAAGATGTCATTTATAGCAGAATCAGAACTGAATGCTTGATAGTATTCTTCATTCACAAATCCTCTCTTCCACCACCAACCTTCCCTAAAATATATATGGCAACTCTACCCTTTCAGTCACTCAGTTCAAAATCTCAGTGCCATTCTTGACTTCACTTTCTCTTCATGACACTTTGTAACCTTCCTTGTTCAGCACAACAGTCAGAGTGATCCTTTGATACAGTCTAACTCATATACCTATCACTCTTCTGCTCAAACTCTCCAATGGCTTCCCACTTCACTTTAAATAGAATGGTCTGGAAAGCCCTACTTTTTCAAAGGCAGGTGTTTAGAAAATGTATGGGGGCATTTTTTGGTAACAATGACCAGAAAAATTATGTATAGGTAGTTGGCAAGGAGCCATAGTTGACAAATTCCTTGCTACCTATATGACATTTGAATAGATTAAATGTCCTACAGGACATTCATTTAGAATAGATTAAAAACTTACTTGCAAATTTATTTTGGACTAGACTCTAACTCCATTTTACATGTAACACACCAGTGTACTATTTTTGTACAAACGCAATTGCTGTGACAAGTCAAGGGAAGATTGTACTTTGATAAGAATTTTACCAAAAGTTGTTTACCATTCCAAAAAATGACATCACAAATCGAAGTCCTCTTGTGGTGTATGAATTACCAAATGCATCACATCACAGTCTACATTTGCAGCTACCTCACCCACAGTGATTCTGTGTAAATATGTACTATCTCAGGTCTTCTAGTGCAGTTATGTCCAAGCATTTACACACTGTTGTGATTTCATTAACATTTTCTCTTGTTTCTTTATATATGTATTTATGTAAGCATAAGTAGGTTATACTATGCAAACATTTTATTTAGAAGATATTTGCAGTAAAAATGCAGGTGACAGGTCTGATAGTACTGACAAGCACTAAAACTACATTATCAGGCACCCTGCTACTTCCCTGACCTCCCCTTCACTGCACCATCTCCTCCAAACACACAGGCTCCTTGCTGGGCCTCCGACAGCAGGCACACTCCTGCTCTAGAGCCTCTGCACTTGCTGTCTACAATCTGCTTCCTCAGACACCTGAATGCTTCCTTTCTTACTTTCTTTGCTCAAAAGTAACTTTCCCAGGGAGGGCTCCCCTGACCATCTTATTTGAAATTTCAGGCACCCCTCCATGCACTCCCTTCACAGCTAATTCCCTTTTAATGTACCAGGAATGTAATATATATATGTATTTGTTTACCGTTAACACCCACTGGAAGGCATGCACTGTGCGGGAATTTCGTCTGTTTTGTTCACGGAATTCCCAGTGCCTAGAGCACTGCCTGGTACACAGCAGGTACTCCGTGAATAGCTTTAGAATATATCAATGAATCATTAGACTTACAGAGAAGAAAATGTAGCACATTTCTTAGTTCTACATTAGGCAATAACAGAACTCACAATAATGAAAACTTTTATGATAGACTCAAGACAAACAAAGGGAGATAAATTATGGCTATAAGATAGAACGAAAATGTTATTGAATCTATATAACATTAAAAAGAAAAATATAGCTAATATCAATTTGAACATGGGAAAGTAAGGTGTTTTAGTATTTTTATCTTACATGGTAAGGAATCAAGCTACACCATCTAGACTTCGGCCAAGATGGAGGCATAGGTGGACACACTGTGCCTCCTCTCACAACCAAGATTAAGGACAACAAAAATATAGAACCAAAGAAAACCCAACCAGAACAAATAGAAAACTGAACTGTATGGAAGTCCGACAACGATTCACCCAGACCAGTAAGAGGAGCAGGAGTCGGCAGCCGGCAAAGAGGGGTCGCGGCAGAAAAAAGCAGTGGCTAGTGGTCCCGGGCCCACGGGTGGCAGTTACCGAGCGCTGGGAGGCAACGAACAGACCAAGCGAGGTGCACAAGGTGGCTGACCATGGTCACACATTTGCACGCAGATAAACCAGATGAAAATGGGCAGCAAGACAGACTGCGCAACACAGGGCCCCAGTGCCGGGAAATAAAGCCTAAAAGCACCAACTGAAAACACTTGTGGGGGTTGAGGTGCTGGGAGAGGATCCCAGCCTCACAGGAGAGTTGGTTGGAGAGACCCACAGGGCCCTAGAACGTACACAAGCCCATCCACACAGAAATCAGCACCAGAAGGGCCCAATTTGCTTGGGGGAAGTGGTGGAAGGAACTGGATCTGAGAGAGAGAGAGTGGAGCAAGCGCCATTGTTCCCTCTCAGACCCCACCCCCACATCCAGCATCACAACCGAGCAACTGGGTTGCCCCACCCTGGGGAACACCTAAGGCTCTGCCCCTCACTATGTAACAGCTGTGACCAGACAAAAACAAAAACAAAAAACAAAACAAAACAAAAAATGGCTCAAACAGGAGAACAGATCAAAGCCCAGAGCCAATTCATCTAAGGGACCAAGAGGTAGCCAACCTATCAGATGCACAGCTCAAAGCCCTGGTGATCAGGATGCTCACAGAATTGGTTGATTTTGGTTGCAAATTAAATGAACAAATGAAGGCTACAATAAGTGAAATGAAGAAAAATGCAAAGGGAACCAATAGTGATGGGAGGAAAAAATGGGACTCAAATCAATGGAATGGACCAGAAGGAAGAAGAAACAACCTAACAGAAAAGAAGGAAGAAACAAGAATTCCATAATGAGGAGAGGCTAAGGAACCTCCAGGACATCTTTTAACGTCCCAACATCCGAATTATAGGGGTACCAGAAGGGGAAGAGGAAGAGCAACAAGTGGAAAACTTATTTGAACAAATAATAAAGAAAAACTTCCCCAATCTGGCAAAGGAAATAGACTTCCAGGAAGTCCAGGAAGCTCAGAGAGTCCCAAAGAAGGTGGACCCAAGGAGGAACACACCTAGGCACATCATAATTACATTAGCCAAGATGAAAATGAAGGAGAGAATTCTAGAAGCAGCAAGGGATAAGGGCACAGTCACCTACAAAGGAGTTCCCATCAGACTGTCAGCTGATTTCTCAAAAGAGACCTTACTGGCAAGAAGGGGCTGGAAAGAAGTATCCCAAGTCATGAAAGGCAAGGACCTACATCCAAGATTGCTCTATCCAGGGAAGCCGTCATTTAGAATGGAAGGGAAGATAAAGCACTTCTCAGATAAGGTCAAGTTCAAGGAGTTCATCATCACCAAGCCCTTATCATATGAAATGGTAAAGGGACTTATCTAAGAAAAAGAAGATAAAAAACAGGACAGTAAAAAGACAGCAAACTCACACATATTATCAACCACACCTGAAACAAAAGCAAACTAAGCAAACAGCTAGAACAGGAGCAGCACCACAGAAATGGAGATCACATGGAGGGTTAGCAACAGGGGAGTGGGAGGAGGAGAAAGGGGGAAAGGTACAGAGAACAAGTAGCATAGACAGGGGGAGGGTAAGAATAGTGTGGGAAATGAAGAAGCTAAAGAACTTATGACACATGGACATGAACTAAAGGGGGGAATGTGGGTGGGAGGGGGTGTGCAAGGTAGAGGGGAATGAAGGGGGGAAATGGGACAACTGTAATAGCAAAATATATAATTTATACCTAATTATATATTTATATATAATATATAATTTATGTAATAGCATAAAATATAATTAAAAATAAATGGAATAATATTTAAAAATATATACCATCTAAAATTAATAGAACAATAATTTTTATGAGTATAAAAAACAGAAAAACTAAAAATAATCTAATTCTAAAAGTCTGGGTAAGGAAGGGGCAAACAGAAGATGGAAGAGCAGGATATGTAGGTTAAATCACCCCTTCTTTATAGTGGATTATAAATATGGGTAAATTAAGAAAAAGCAGTGAAACTGTATTAGCTAATGAAGTTAAAATATTACCAATGGTAGAAACAGAAATAAAAATGGTTGAAAGTGATACTGGGGAGTGGAATTAGGGGTAGAAAAGATGTTTTTTTTAACCATAAGGATATATTACTTTGATAAAAAGTTTAAGTTTAAATTATAGTCAAAATTTTTAATAAACTAACTTTTAATTCACATATCATGGTATAAAATTATAATATAGTGCTTAAGAACATAACCCTCTAAATCTAGACCAGTGGAGTTCATGTCCCGGCCTAAAATAATCAGGTTATTACCAACAATTCCCTAACAATATCTGTGACAGAAATCTTACTTCATATAATGGCACAAAGAAGTTAAGTTCTTAAGAGTTACTGGTTAGAGTTCAAACTTCTTTGCAAAATATACAGCAAATCATGAGTAACTAAAATGCTCTGGATGAATAAACCATTAACATTTCACAGTTTATGTTAAAAAACTTATCTGAAATATTGCTCTGATCCAAAGACATGTTTTTCCAAATTTTTAATGTTTCAGACAGAAGAGCAAATTATGATGCAGTTGTCATTGCTAGCACGCTAGCAAACTTAGAAATGAATACAATGTATCTGTTCAACCAGCTGTCACTTCAGCTGATCTATTCATTGGTACCACACATGACTGAACATTAACTTAAGTGCAGACTGCTACTTGTCACCTACAGTATTTTCCTAAAAAAATTAGTGTGAGCATTGAAATGAAACATTATTGAGTATGCAGAAGACTGCCACACTCAGGGAATAAAATTATAAGCTGCAGAAAAGGTTTCATCTCTTGGGAAAAATAGAATTTTTAAGGTAGGGGAGGTCGGCATGACCAATGCATAAGTCCTCAGACACCAAACATCTACCAAAAGTTTGTAGCTCCTTCCCATTCAAGAGAAGATATTTAAATTACAGTCTTAAAAATTCAATTGAGGGGAAAAAAAAGGAGAAATGTAGATTAAAAAATCCAGTATTCAGTTGGTGTCTAACCAATAAAACAGTAACAGCAGCATTTATTGTGCCATCACTGTCTGCCGAGCAGTGCTGTGCTTTTCAAATGTACTATATTTACTTCATCCTCAGAACACTGGTACACCAGGCAGGTACTTGTCCTCATTTTACAGATGATGAAACTGAGATGCTAGGTGATTTGCTTAAGATCGCACCGTGAATAACTGGCAAAGCTCAAACCCAAACTCAGGTAGTTTGGCTTACAAGTAAGTGTATGCTTTCAGAGAGCTGTAGATGACTCTAAAATTTTATTAAAGAGCCACTGAAGAACAGGAAGCAGGTAAGTGACATAAGCATATTTGTAATTTAGGAAGATCACTACTACAGCACTAATATAAGAATTTGGAACAGAAACAAGATCAGAAGCAAGAAAAAGTCAATGGAGCAACAAATATGAAAGACTCATGGACAAAAACTTGGGGGGTGGATATGGGAGGGACGTGCAGAGGGTTGGGGCGGTGGGCTGGGACGGTAGTAAAAGGTAGATAACTGTACAAGAACAACAATTAAAATAAAATTTAAAAAATATATATATAAAAAAGAAAAACAGTCAAGAGTTCCTGTAATGGTCTAAGACAGGGATAAGAAAGGATCAGAAGGTGATTAAGGCAGTGGCAGTATTTAAAAAAACCTCAAAACAGAGAGGATATAAACTTAGGAAGAACAGATAAGATACAGACACTGGCCAACATTGTTAGTTGCCTATGTGACAGCCATTCTTTCAACTGGCTTCTCTGCTTGTTTATTATAAATGATACACATTCACAAGAAATGTCAATAGTTCTGAAAGGTCCCCAGCCTTTGATCCTGTATGTAATTACATATATAGAACATATATATTTTTTCTTTTTAACTATAAATACTCATATTATAAACGCTATTCTGTATCTTGCCTTTATTATTTAATAAGCACACTAAAGTCATCTTTCTGTGTAAGCGCAGAGAGTACTCTTTCAGTGTCTCCTATGTCAAGGACCACCCCCTCTATCGGTGTGGGATGAGAAGCTGGGTGCCATCCTTAGTACCACGCCCCTTTCCACTCCCTAGATCCAGTCCATCTCCAATTCCTGTTGCCCTTTGTCTCTTAATCATCTCTCAACTTCATTTCTTTTCATCTCCACAGTCACCACCCCAATCCACCTAGCATTACATCACTCCTCTAGATCACTGTAATGACCTTTCATTAGATCCCCTGCATCCACTGCACACCACCTCCAACCACACTGCAGCCGGAGTCCCAGCAACTTGGGAAGACGAAAAGGTTCTGGAGATGGATGGTGGCCAGGACTGCACAACAACATGAATGTCCTTAATATCACTGTGCTTATACCTAGAAATGGTTAGAGGAATAAATTTTATGTGTATTTTACCACAGTAAAATAAATAATGGTTTCCCATTGCCCTCAACATTCAAAATCCTTAATGTGGCCTTCAAAGCCCTGCCCGACGTCTTTCCAGGTTCATCTCATACAACTTCATACACTACAGCCTTCCCATAGCTCCCTGCTATTATCCTTTCCTCCCACCATCAGGGTGTGTGCGTGCACATTTTCCATAATGTGGACATGCTCTGGAAATCCATTCCTACACAATCTTTAGATATCAGGCCAAACTTTATTTTCTCAGGGAAGCCTTTCCTGATCCTATAGTCTAGGTCATACTTTGTCATATGTTCTTACAAAACCAGATTCCCTTTTGTTGAAAAGCATTTATCTCAGTTCGTAATATTACTAATGTGAATATCTCATTAAAGTCTGTCTCCCGCACAAGGAGACTATGAACTCCACAGAGCAAGAACTGTCTTTTTTCTTTAGTTAATATGTCTGACACACAGCAGGTATTCAAAGAAATTCACTCAATACATGAATATAGATCTACCTCTTTCTTTTTTTAATAGCAGCAAAGAATCCCACTTAACAGGTACCATAATTTCTTTATCCAATCACAGAAAGATGGGCATTTGTTTCCAGAGTTTTGCTTTTACAAACAATGCCAGGATGACCACTTATGGCAGTATATCTTAAATGTAAAGTAAAATTGCTGGTCAAATGCATGTAAAAAGTGCATTTAAAAGTTTTAACTGATATTTAAAAATTGCCCTCATAATTTATACTCTAAACAACCAACAGTATATAAGAGTGCTCCTTTCCACACTTAATTCTCAACTTTCGTAACCAAAATGTGCCAGCTTCTTCGGGTGGGAGAGGTAGTAGAGAAGAGTATTAGTTTTTATGTTGGAGAGGTGTTTTTTTGTCTCTTTTCACATTACACTGATTATTAAAAATTAAAATGTTTATTATTCCTATAAAAAAGAAGGTTCAGCAAGTGAGTTAAATAAACAAAGCTATGTGATTAAGAAAATGCTATTACTGACACTGGAAACACGTGTGTATTTTCAAAACCATATATTTATTTAACCTGTAGATTATACAAATCACTTTTCCTGTCATATAGATTTTTTGTTTGTTTCTGAAGCTTCAGCCCATGTTTTAATCAATGATACTGAAGCAGTAAAAAGAAGGAGAAAAATTACAAACATACTCACATAAAAGGTTATAAAAATAGTAAAAAAAAAATTTACATTTTATATTAAGCTAAATGTTTCCTCAAGAGATTAACAGTTTGGACAAGTTCCCTCTATTTTATGCCCCCCACACTAATACATCATTCACAGTGTGCTTATATCATTATAAATTGTTTCTTTTCACTAAACAGTATGGCATGTACATTTCTTCCATCTCCTTAAATACTAGGTTGGCCAAAAAGTTCCTTAAGTTTTTTCCATACAATGGCTCTAGTAGCACTTAGTTGTTTTTAACTTCATTCAAAATGATTTTGTTAGATTGTATTGTGACAGCTGTCATATCAGTTTGCATTTTAAAAAATCAGAGTTGATGAATTTTTGTGCAGCCATTTTAATACTGAAGATGGAAGAATGTGCAACATTTTCAGCATATTATGCTTTATTATTCCAAGAAAGGTGAAACTTCACTGAAACGCAAAAAAAGATTTGTGCAGTGTACAGACAGGGTGCTGTGACTGATCGAAAGTGTCAAAAGTGGTTTGTTAAGTTTCTTGGTACTACTGACATTTTGGTGAAATAATTCTTTGCTGTTAGGCCTATCTTATGCATTAGAAGATGTTTAGCAGCACCCCTGGCCTCTACCCACTAGAAGCCAAAAGCGGGAGATAGCCGACATACTCAAAATACCCAAATCACATTTCATTTACTTCCAGCCAAGATGGAGGCGTAGGTGGACACACTGTGCCTCCTCGCATAACCAAAATTAAGGACAAGAAAGATTTAGAAACAAGAAAACAACCGGAACTGACAGAAAATTGAACTGTACAGAAGTCCAACAACCATTCATCCAGACCGGTAAGAGGTGCGGAAGCGCGGAGGCACGACAGGAAAAAGTGGAGGTTGGCGGACCTGGGTGCCCAGGCAGTGACTGGAAGATCCCAGGTGCACAGGCGGCAGCTGGCAGACCCCGGGCGCAGGGTGGCAACAGGCAGACCCAGTGAAGCTACACAGGCAGCTGGCTTACTAGGTGATCCCACATTTGCACGCAGATAATCCAGGCAAAAACGGAGAGTGAGACAGACCTCGAAACCCAGAGCCCCAGTGCCAGGAAATAAAACCTAAAAACACCGATTGAAAACACTTGTGGGGGTTGAGGTGCCAGGAGAGACTCCCAGCCTCACAGGAGAGTTGGTTGGAGAGACCCACAGGGTCCTAGAACATACACAAGCCCACCCACCCAGGAATCAGCACCAGAAGGGCCCAATTTGCTTGGGGGAAGCAGCATAAGGGACTGGAATCCAAGAGAGAGTGGAGCAAGTGCCATTGTTCCCTCTCGGACCCTGCCCCCAGGTACAGTGTCACAACCCAGAGACTGGGCTGCCCTGCCCTGGGGAACACCCAAGCCTTCACCCCTCACTACATAACAGCTGCAACCAGACCAAAACAAAACCAAAAATGGCTCAAACAGGAGAACAGATCAAAGCCCAGAGCCAATTCATCTAAGGGACCAAGAGATAGCCAACCTATCAGATGCACAGCTCAAAGCACTGGTAACTAACCTATCAGATACACAGTTCAAAGCACTGGTGATCAGGATGCTCACAGAACTGGTTGATTTTGGTCGCAAATTAAATGAACAAATGAAGGCTACAATAAATGAAATGAAGAAAAATGCAAAGGGAACCAATAGCGATAGGAGGAAAAAATGGGACTCAAATCAATGGAATGGACTAGAAGGAAGAAGAAAGAAACAACCTAACAGAAAAGAAGGAAGAAACAAGAATTCCATAATGAGGAGAGGCTAAGGAACCTTCAGGACATCTTTTAACATCCCAACATCCGAATTATAGGGGTACCAGGAGGGGAAGAGGAAGAGCAACAAGTGGAAAACTTATTTGAACAAATAATAAAGAAAAACTTCCCCAATCTGGCAAAGGAAATAGATTTCCAGAAGTCCAGGAAGCTCAGAGAGTCCCAAAGAAGGTGGACCCAAGGAGGAACACACCTAGGCACACCATAATTACATTAGCTAAGATGAAAATGAAGGAGAGAATTCTAGAAGCAGCAAGGGATAAGGGCACAGTCACCTACAAAGGAGTTCCTATCAGACTGTCAGCTGATTTCTCTAGAGACCTTACAGGCAAGAAGGGGCTGGAAAGAAGTATTCCAAGTCATGAAAGTCCAGGACCTACATCCAAGATTGCTCTATCCAGGGAAGCTGTCATTTAGAATGGAAGGGAAGATAAAGCACTTCTCAGATAAGGTCAAGTTCAAGGAGTTCATCATCACCAAGCCCTTATTCTATGAAATGTTAAAGGGACTTATCTAAGAAAAAGAAGATAAAAAATATGAAAAGTCATAAGACAGCAAACTCACAGGTATTAACAAGCAAACCTAAAACAAAAGCAAACTAAGCAAACAGCTAGAACAAGTACAGCACCACAGAAATGGAGATCACATGGAGGGTTAGCAACAGGGGAGTGGGAGGAGGAGAAAGTGGGGAAAGGTACAGAGAATAAGTAGCATAGATGGTGGGTAGAAAATAGGGGGAGGGCAAGAATAGTGTGGGAAATGTAGAAGCTAAAGAACTTAAGACACATGGACATGAATTGGGGGGGAAGGTGGATGGGAGGGGGTGTGCAGGGTGGAGGGGAATGAAGGGGAGAAATGGGACAACTGTAATAGCATAATCAATAAAATATATTTAAAAAATACCCAAATCAATAAAGTTATTGGTGAAAATAAAAAATGTGTCCTTCATTTTACCAAAATAACTAAACGGACTTTCTGGCCAACCCAATATGACCTCTCTTCTCCAGAATCTCAAGGAGTAGTAAGGAAAAGCACCTGTATGACACCCACTGCGTTCTTAACCTTTGAGCTTCCATTTCTTCTTCTGAGAAATGAAGGTATTAGTTAAACAACCTCTACATGATTAAAAATTATAAGATTAATGAGAATATCCCTTCTGAATTAACTCTTCTAAGTTTTTCTAGAACATACCAGGCCTGTCTTTAAGAAAGCAGACTCTCCCTACTTCTGCCCTTCCTCTTAGTAAGCATATCCCACTGAAATTAATTTGATTCTTGATAATTCAGGATCATTATTCTCATCAGAAGTGGTCTTATTTGTGCTTATTCCCGATTTATACTAGATTACATACCTTCTCATATATTTAAACCTTGGATTGCCATATGAATAAAAAACTATTATCCCAAATTAAAAATTTTGGTTTAGGCAACCAATGAATAAATGTAATGAATAGGTGTCCCTTTACAGAGCAAATCTCAAAATCTGAAACCAGTACTTCCAGTTTTCTGTTACGTATCATTGCTCATTTATTCCCTGAAGGATTTAAGTACCTCCACTAGCTTAAAAGAGATCTCAGCTTGAGAAAATCATGTGACAAAGCTACATAAAAGAGATATCCTCTTTAAATATAAAAAGAAACCACTCGCCTTAACCAGTACGGCTTAGTTGGCTGGGTATTGTGCCACAAAGCAAAAGGTCATCAGTTCGATTCCCAGTCAGGGCACACGCCCTGTTTGTGGGTTCAGTTCCGTCAGGGCACATACGAGATGTTTCTCTTTCACGTTGATGTTTTTCTCCCTCTCTTTCTCCCTCCCTTCCACTCTCGCTAAAAATAAATAAATAAAGTCTTAAAATAAATATAAAGAGAAAAATTACTAATTATAACCTATTTTATTACCATTGTAGTAGAACATGAAGATATTGGTTTTTGGAGGGTTTTCTTTTAATCGTCCTAGTTGATGGTACTTCACATACAAGAGACTGTCCATTCTTTTCCACATACAGATTTCTAGAACCATGATCTTTTACCTTAACTGGGAAGCTACATTTGCCAGTACGGACCCCTTCTTCATCTGTCTGCCATTGATGCGGACGACTGGCCTCCGGAACATAAACATCTTTCTTTCTCCTAAAACTTTGCCGTAGTTTGTTCATTTTAATTTTTACAACCTGCAGACAGAATTAAAGAAATATGAAAAAGAAGTCATTACGTTCTCACATATTTAAACTTTGGATTACAATACTAATAAAAAACTAATGTCCCAAAGTAAAGATTTTGGTTTGGGGAAAAATAAATAATTAGTATACTTTCTCTTAGAGTAACTCTGAGCTCCAACAAATCATTTCACATTTTGAAGACAATTATAATATTAGTATTGTAAAGCAACAATGATGTCTTAGGATTTGAAAAGATGCTATTCTGAGAACTTTCAAGCACTTTAATTGTAATAATACAATGAGTATCCCTACTGATCTACCTCTCAAATCTATTCTCACTCCTGACAATGATAATTTGTACATGGAGGCCAAATTATAGACTCCATGTACATAACAATGTCTGAAAACTTTCATACTTATTAGGAAAAAGATCATTCCAAAACAATGAAATTTGGGGACCATTTTGGCTTACTGGTGAAGACACTAAGCAAAGCAGGGACTACAATCACCTTTTATAAAAACCTATTTTACAGAAAGGAATAAAATAAAGTTTCCTTTAAACATGCTTAAAGAAGAAAATCTCTACTAGGATAAAATTATTCCAAAGAAGAAATTTCTTGCAATCAATGTGACATCAAAATGTACTTTCTATCTATAATCATTACAGATATGAAAGTAGCCCAAATCTGATCATTAACTCTGTAAACTAGTAAGTATTAAACTATAGTCATTTTTTCTATTTTATTACTGAAAGAAGCACTTCTCTAATGCTTTGAAAGATACAGCAGAGATCACAAAACTACAGGAAAGGAAGACCTTAACTGATAAACAACAGAACACTCAAGAACCAATGAGTAAACGTAATGAATAAGTGTCCCTTTACAGAGCAAATCTCAAAACCTAAAACCAATGTTTCCAGTTTTTTGCTAGGTAGCACTGCTCATGCTTTTAAGCACCTCTGCCAGCCTAAAAGAAATTTTAAGTTGAGGGAATGAGTGACAAAACTACACAAAAGAAACATCCTTTCTGGCAGCAGTGTTAAGTAGCAAGGGATTGCACATTAATTCCCACATGATACCAGTTAAAGACTTGAAAATCAAAGTGTGCATTCTGAGGAAAATCATTTTGTGTTTTAAAATGGATTAATGCCACAGCAGAACTATTATCAAATTAGTTACTTTACACAGACAAGTCAATCTTACCACACATCTTCTCAAAAGGTAAAATTCTGACAGACAAATATGGCAATGGAAAGATCTCTGGATTTCTAAAAACAAATGTATCATTTCTCAATTCAAAACTGATTCACAGAGCATATTAGGTAGATATTAAATAAACAAAGGACTGGACAAAAGGTAGTCCATTCCTCTGCCTGTAAGTAGATCACTCATTCCTAAACGAAGCTAAATGGGAGTCTACTGTAATATAACAGACTTTCAAAAAGAATTCCATCACCTTCCTTGATAATGCATCCTGTTACTCTTTCATATCATATTTTTAAAATACACAAAAATACAAATACAAGAAAATGAAAAGCACCTATAGCCCTCGCTCAAATTGGCACACTAAGCTTTCAGCAAAAAGCCACTTGAGTTCTTAATTTCATTCTCTTGGCGAAACAGACTACCCTCTTACGCAGTTAGTCAAGCTACACACCTGAGAGCACCCCTGCATTCACCCTTTGTCTGACCAGCGGCTCCACTGATTTTACCTCCTTAGTGTATCTTTGATTCATTCCCCCACTACCACCACCACATTACTTCTACTAGCCTTAGACATTTTTGCTTAAATTACTGCAAAAGCCTTTCACTTAATGGCCCCTTTGCTTCCAAGAGGGGTCCATTCCAGTCTGTTCTCCTGACTACTGCCAGAGTGCTTTCTAAAACACAAATCTGACTATGTAATTACTCTGCTTAAAATCCTTCAATTGCTTCACTTTACTTTCAAGATAAAGTCCAAATTCCTAAACATGGCACAGCCCTTTACATCTGGCTTCACTCACCAATCTTTTCACCGGTCCCCATTCATATGCCAAATTCCGGCCATATTAAACTGCAGTTCTCCAAACAAGGCAGGCCCTCTTTCAGAGCTTCTGTATAGCTGTTCCTCTGCTTAGAAAGACCTTCTCCTATTTGCCTCTAGTTGAACTCTATTCATCTTTAAAGAGTCAGGTTCAGGAGTCTCCAAGGAAGCTGATATTTTTTTCTGACAAGCCTCTCTGGCCTGGGTTAGGTCCTTCCATTTCATATGATTCCCATTAACACCTACTGCTTACTTCTGTTGTACTTAACAAAAACTTACAGCAATTTTCTATTTCCTTAAATGCAGACTATATTTTTCTTTAAATAGTACCCTTGTATCCTAACACAGTGCCTATCATACACATGGCGTACTATAAATTTGAAGAAACAAAAGACAGACTCCCCCATCATATTAGATGATATTTACTAGGTAGGGTAAAAGGAGACATATAAGACCAGAGAATCACCAGTGCTGGAAGACGCTGAAGATGAAATAACAGGCCAACCTCTCACTGACAAAGGAGCCACTTTGACAACTTCCCTTAAAGAAAGACATCCAACCTATACCCCTGTTATGATGATTTCCCAATTATACTTTTAGGTCTCGCTTTCTTACTCAAATTTCTATATGTGAGTGTATAGATGTTGCCTCAAATACATTAATTTAGAATTAAGTCATCGCCTCTTTTTAAAAAAAATATCATCCAAGGATTTGTTTTTATTGATTGTTTGGGAGGGGGAGAGAGAGAAAGGGGGAAGAAGGTAGAGAGGAGAGAGGGGGTAGAGAGGGGATGACCATGTCACCACATCAGTGACATGGTCAGAGTTGCAGTATAATTAGGTTACTCCGGTGGCAGTATGGAAAACAAATCTGAGAGGGAAAAGACTGTATAACTCATCGTAACAAGTTACGATGACAGACTGAACCAGAGCAGTGGTGGTGGTGTGGGAGAAAAAAGAGGACCAAAGAAAAGTTTAGAAAGTAAGAGTAGCAGTGAGAACTAAGTCAAATCCCAAGACGGTAAGGCTATAAACCAATAATCAGCTACACTGTTTGCTTCAGCAAATTCTCACCAACTAATTTATCTGGGCAAGCAGCACTCCTGAAACAACAGAATGCTTCAAGACCCTTTCCTTGCTGTGTCTACGGACTCTAAATACTTCGTCACAAACTTTGCTCATCCCAGCCAGTGCCCCATCTTGAAGGACCTGCCTTAAACCATGTGAGTCCAGGGTATAAGACCCTGGAAATACCCTTTCCTAACTTTCCCTACCTACCGGACTCTGTCAAAGTGGTGTTCTTTCTTGCTGCAGTGGGGCAAGTCACTGGAGGAACTGCTGATTGATTATGGAAGGTGAGAAAGAGGGAGAAATCCCACTATGACTCCTACGTTTCAGGCCTCAGAAAACTGGATAGATGAGTTCAGCAAACTGAGTTGCTGAATTTGAGGGGCTTAATTATAGAGCTTCCGGATGGAGATGTGTGTAAGCCTGAAGTTCAAGGGAGAGGTCAGGGCCCCCACAGGCAGTCATGATAGGTAAAACTTTTCTCGTGGTGATCTCTTTATTATTTCTCTCTTTTTTCCTAATAGGAGTTAGGATACAGTAAACAGAATTAAGCCCAACACACTCAAAAATAAACAGACATACACACGCCACATAATAAACTAGTATGTGCAGTACTAATATACCCACGCCAGCGATTACATTTTTGCAATGCTTCCGTTCTAGATAGTAAACAGCCACAGGCTGAGCCTCTCTCCTAGGATCCACTCTTTGACCTTCCACAATCCAACAACTAACAGGTTAGTACCTGGTTTAACAGCACTAAAGCCAGTGAATATTTTGATTGGTAACGGTCTAAGTCAGATTCCAAAAGTCCCATCCCTCTCAGGCATAGTTGTTGGCTTCCTTCAAGGTCCCCAGAAGGTTGGCCTGCCATCATTGGCCCTTACCCAACCTCAGGTGGGCAGAGAGGAACATACAATGGTACTCATCAGCCCTCCACCATATCCACCATGATCCTGAACGTTAGCCCCTATCACGACATGTTCCCCCAGTGAGATCATGAGCAGAATTGTTGGAAAAGACTGGACCGTTAGCAGTGACACTAGCTCCCTAGTGGTCAAACAGACCAACTAGCTCTTTATCAGACTGGATTAAAAAAGCAAGACCCGACTATAGGCTTCCTACAATAAATCCACTTACAACATAAAGACCCAAATAGGTTAAAGGTAAAAAGATAGAGGAAAAATATGCCATATTAATAGTAGTCAAAAGAAAGCTGGAGTGGCTATACATCTTCCTTTCCACAAGTAATAGAATAAGTAAACAAAAAATCAGCAAGGATATAAACAGCAAGATTTGAAAAGTATCAACCAGTATTGGGAATAAAGTATAGCACTGTCTTGCAATAAATCCAACACAGCTGGAGATTTCTCCTGGTATAAACAGTTTTCTGTTTTCAACTGAGCACGGCTGAAGGTGCAAGCTTCTGTTTAGGACCTACGCTGTGAGAAAACTATCTGGCACTAGCACCACAAGGCACACTCACACCGTGGGAGATGTGGTAACACTGTGCGGCAGAGACTCGCTGAACAGAACGGCCACAGATCTCAATTCAAATTTAATCAAGTCATGTTTTAACTCTTTTATTTTACTGTTCTCTGAAGAAACATGGCTAAACATGAATATATACAATTCCACTGTATTCTTCATCACATTTCTATCCCAGAATTTTACAGGGGAAGTTACAAGAAAAAGAATGCATTGATTGTCTAGCTGCTCAAAAAAAAAATATCATGACATTAAAGTATACCATTTTACGACAAGCATAAAATATTTCATTTTTGAATTTTCTTTCTTTTGGTTTGTACTATTTCTTATCATGTGGAACATGATTTCAAGATTTAGAGTAAAGAAAAAAAAATCTTTTTATTTGATCGAGTTAACTAAGTGAAAAAATGTAAGGAATCCTAGACTCAGCATGGCCAAAGAATTTAGAGGTGGGCCACCTACTCAGTCCTACTCAATCAATAAATCCTAAGAATCCTGGATTACCTAACAAGAAACAACTTATTATTTATTAAGTTGTATCACTGGCTCAGCTGTTCCACTGAGGCACTAAACCAAATGAACAGTAACAAGTACAGCTTCATCACCAACAGTGAAAAAATATAGTATGTCCTATACTTACCTTACAGAACTAACAAAATTCATTTTAAAACTTCACAGTACAATAAAAAATGATTTAATAAAAAGAATTCCCAATTTTGTGATGCAAGTTAAGTTGCAAACATTCATGGAAAGGTACAGAGAACAAAAGGTCTTTTTTAAATCTGTTTCTCACAGAAAATATTCATTCAGCTCCTATATAAACCTAGGTGTTTATGTAGTTCATTTTTTTATTAATAGGCTACATTATGTTAGGCTAGATCTCAATATAGTATTTCCTTCTTTCTGAAAACCTATGGCATTTCTGAATTAAAAAAAATTAAGAACAGAGCATTCTAATTTTCCAATAGCTAAAACTAAAACTTATTTTGCTTTATCAACTGTCAGACCAAAGACTTAAAATCAACAATAAATTAAGTCTGAGATGCCTAAAGATTGGTATTTGAGAAGAGAACACTGTCACAGTTTGAATGGTGATGCTCTCCAGCCACATGCTACTCACATTGTAGACCATGTGGTCTCGACCAGGCCACCAAGTGCCCCATGGGTCACCCTTCAGATTCAGCAAGGCCCCAAGATTGTGTACAAATTTGAATGTACGTTGTGTCTGTGCACCTTCTGGGGCCAGACTTCAACTTGCATCAGAGTATCAAATGATTGTGTAACTAATGAAATGTAAGACTCACTGATTTAAACAGTAGTCCAGGGTCCTTATCTATTATCTGACTTCACTTTCAGGTTTCTGCCTTACTAGTTTTCATCTTCCCACTCACCTTGTCCACAAAATTCTTTGTTTTGTTTTGTTTTGATATATGGCTTCTTTATTTACTCCTTAAAGATAATTTTGGAAACCAGAGCTTCTTAAAACGAGGAAAGACCCTGTCCAGTTAAAACTGCAGACGAAGGTGGTTTCAAAAGCTGAACCTATGTGTTTTAACAAACATTTTCTTAAAAAAGCTATCTCTTCTGAGAACTTTCTCTTTCAATTACAAAACCAATTTTATCTTTTGGTTAATCGCTTGTCTTTCAACTGAGAAAATAACTGGTTAACTGAATCTGCGATTCAGCTATACTTAACTCACCTTTTAAGATACATTAAGACTTAGATAAAAATACACAATGCCCATCACCCCTGGCCCCACACAACACAGACAGCTTCAAGAGTTAAATCTTTACTTAGAGAACAAAATGGTTTTACTCTGATATAGCTAGGACTGATTTAGCAAGGAACATCTTGATGAAAAAGGGCAGAACTGCTTAGAATGTTAGCTTACTTTTTACACTACTTTCCTCCTCTAAGCATCTGTCAAGTGTGGGATGAGAAAAAAGGTGCTGGAATCTGGAGATGCAAACTAGAATAAAAATATATCCAAGTCCAAGAATTTTAAAAAGAGACAGACAGAAATTCACTGGAGAAAATTATAGAAGAATGTTAAAAACAGTTCTGCTCCCCTTTACTGACAAATAACTTCACCAATTATCTATCCACATCATCTAATCCAATTCTTTACTTCCCCAATCTGCCTTTTCCTCACAACCCTCTCCCTTCATACAAGCCACCATCAAACGTCTTATATTTTAAAATATATCTTAAATCTCTACTGTTCTTCATCTCCACCATCAGAATCATGGCCCAAGACAACTTTGTCTCTTACCTAGACTAGTATAAACCATCAATTGCTATTAATTCCTCTATTGTCCCCTCTGATTAACTGTATACACAAAGCAGGCAATGTAACCTTTAAAACTGTAAAATGGGTCATGGCACTGTGCAACACTGCATTTTCAAATTAATCCAAACTCTCAGCATTCAGGCAGCGAGTATTACAGCATAACAATTCACATTGCCCACACACTGCACAAGACGTGCTTGGAACAACGCCAAGAACACCAAAAGGGCTCAGTAAATGTTAGCGTTTTAAGGGAAAGCCCCAGTCTGCCTCTCTGACTTTCCGGTGACTCTCTCCCAAACTATGATCCTTTCAGTTAACTGCAAGCTCTTTCCCGCTTTGGGCCTGCTGTTTCCCTTGTCGGAAACACTTTTTTCTCAGACCCTTCAAGAACTATGTCTCCCACTAATACTTCAAGTCTAAACCTAAATGTTATCTCATTTTTGAGGACTTCTTTTTCCTCTTTCTAAATACCACTTTCTATAATTCTTTATTATACTACTCTTATTTCCTTCATAGCGTCTTATATTCTGTAATTACTTTTTTGTTTCATTGGTTAAACTCTTTGAACATCATCGAATGACTAAGCATCCATCCAACAAATTCTCTTAAGTTGTAGGAAGCAATAGGTTCTGTTCTATCCAAAATAATCTCAACTAATGTAGGTATTAATCTCCTTTCACCATGAAGCTAAAATATTGGTGACTAATATAAATATGTCACAGCCTGTGCTATGATTCATTATACCTACACCCTTCCCTTAATTGTTAATTAAATATAACCCTGTGTCCAACTAAGTATTGTTTTACGTGCTGGAAGAAGAGGAGCCAGGATAAGAAAATAAAGCTGATTTCCTCCCTTAGGGTCTTGAATGATATAAACATAACATGCAAAAACCAAAAAGGGGGCATTTCAAGCAGGGGATGGGGTGAAATGAAGAGTCATGGTATGTATGCAAAAGTGTAATATCTCATCACCATCAATTGCAATATGCATCATTATTTTATGTTCCACTAAGAAAGAAATGCTGCCCAAATTAATTGTTAAATATCATCAATAGTAAGATGCCTCTCTATGAGAGATGCATTCCAGTTTCAAAGATGTTAAAGTTAGGAAAAGAGGAAGAGGAGAAGGGAGAACAAGAGGAAGAAAAGAGGGGGGAGGGAGAGAAGGAAGGAAAAGAAAATTATTATTCTATTATTAACACAAAACCAGTCTTCCAGGAACCTCAAGAAGTCTCAACGACATGGAATATTGGTTATTCATTAAAGCTGGTTAACAGGAAGGGGAGAAAAAGCCACTGGAAAGAGTGGTCAGAGAGCAGCCCTTGCTTTCTTCTTGTTTCCATTTTGCCTTGTATACCTTCACCTATCCCTTTAGTTTTAGCTTTTCTAAATCACTTTGTGTGTCTCTTGTGTACAGCACATAGCTGAGTCTTGCTCAGTGATCCAAATTGAAAATCGTGGTTTTTTTTTTAAAGATAAATATTTTTAAATCTATACATTTCAAAACTCTTAATTGTCTTGTGCATAATAGGTCATAACTTAAGGGAGCAAGCATAACTGAAAAATCTTAATAGCAAATTTAAAATCTTAAATACAGTTAATAATAATGAAAATACTCTAAACCTCATGAGCTATTTATAAATGTACAGCTTTAAATGCTTATATTAAAAATAAGGTTAATAACTTGTGAGTTAAGCATCTATCTGAATGAATCAAAAAAAAAGAAAACCCAAAGAAACTAGAATAAAATACTACTTACAGTAACACAATAGGCTATTCACCCAATTCTGTCACTGAAAACAACAAAAAGTATTGGAAAAACTTTATTTCAAAAAACATTAAAAGCTTTGAAGAGCTGAAAGGATGATAAAGACCAAAATCTATGAGAAAGAGAAAATCAAAGAGATAACGGCATAATTAAACTCTTTCTGTCCCGTAGACATGTGCCTAACTCATGAAGTTGAGCTGTGATCAACTTCGATTCGCGATCTCTTGTGAGTGAAGAGAACTCAAAGTTTAAGACCTAGCCAACAAGGACAATCTAATAGGAGACCCTTTCTCCATAAAAAGCTGAGACCTCCCCAAAAGCTTCATTCTCCAGAAAGGAGTAAACTGGAATTAAACCCAGCCTATCCATTCCCATATCTTATGCCCAAAAGGCTACAAGGAAATTTGTCTTCCTGTTGCAGAAGCAAACAAGGATTCCTAAGAGTTTGTGAAGACAAGCAGGTGTACACACATTATCTGAAACCCAAATTCACCCTATTTGCATGGTTCGAAACCTCAAGGGATGAATTTAGCCACCAAACTAGTACCTTGAGGCATTAAGGTTGGGGGGTGGCAGGAAACAAAGGCAAATCCTCTCAACGAAGTGAAGTTCCTTCTTGGACCTCAAAGGAAACCCACAAATATTTCTTCCAAGGAAAATAATCAGTTCACAGTCAAAATCTCACAGGGTAAATTAAAGGAAATCTATACCTAGTGACAGCATATGAAACTTCAGAAAACCAAAAAACAGATCTGCTCAAATGAACAACCACTAGGCTGCTAATTTATCAACAGCAACAATAAAAACCAAAAAAGAGTGAAATTATTTCTTTAGATGGCTAAACAAAATAACTGCCAACCCCTAACTTTATAGCTAATGGAATACCTATCAAGAACGAGGGTGATAAGGACACTTTCATGCTAAAAAAACAAAAAACAGTTTGCTACAGAAAATCTCATTAGAAAGAACTTTAAAGAAAACAATATTCTGGCCCTGACTGGTGTGGCTCAGTGAAGTGAGTGCCGGCCTGCGAACCGAGGGATCACCAGTTTGATTCCCAGTCAGGGCACGTGCCTGGGTTGCAGGCCAGGCCCCCGGTGGGGTGTAAGCAAGAGGCAACGATTGATGTATCTCGTACATTGATGTTTCTCTCCCTCTCTTCCCTTCTCTCTAAAAATTAATAAAATTTAAAAAAAAATTTTAAGAGCAAATAATCTTCTGAAAGAAAGTAATTTAGATGGAAAAATCTGAAATCCCTGGAGGAATCAAGAGCACATAAAGTTGGAATCTACATCAAATTCAAAGGCTCATTTTCAGCCACATTGACTAAACAGTAGAAAAGCTAACTGACAGCAAGAAAGAAAGAAATAGATTCATCAAGGAAAGAGGAAAGGTCCTAATAGCATTATAAGTCCTTGGTTCCAACTGTTCTTGAAATCGTGTTCCTGGAAACTGAGAGACAGCCCAGTGTCCTTGTAGTTTAGATTCTGTTTTTTGTTTTAAAAGTATAGAAAAGAGAGGGGCCAGGAATTAATGAAATAAAAAACATATAACCAAGAAAATAAAAGTCAAGCATTGTTTTTTTGATAACACTAAGAAAATATAATAAACCACCAGCAAGACTAATGCAAGGAAAAAAGACAGAAGGCACAGAAAATAATGGAAATAAAAAAATGGAAATATTACTTAACAGAGATTTAAAAGATAACAAAAGAATGCTTTGAACAACTTCATGCCAAATACTTTAAAAGCTCAGAGAAAACAAATGGATTCTTAAAAAAAAAAAAGAAAAAAAAAACCTTTCTAAAAACTGACTTAATTAAAAACAGAAATCCTAAATAAAACCACACAGAAAGCGGAACACATACCTTCCTCAAAATACTAAGCCCACATACCTCCCTCCAAAATACCAAGCCCAGACAGTTGAATGGAAGCTCAACCAAACTGTAAAGAAACAGGTCATTCTAGTCTTATACAAAGCCTTTCAAAGGGTAAAGAAAGATTAGTTCCCAACTCATTTTTGAGGTCGGCATAATCTGGATACTAAATCAGGGTAATATAAGAAATAAAAATTATAGGCCAATATCATCCATGAACACAGATGCAAAAATCCTATATGAAATACTAATAAACTAAGTACAGCTGTATAGTATAAGAGAAGAGCATCATGACTAATCTGGATTCATTCCAGCAATGCAATGGTAATTCAACATTAGAAAATCTATAAATTCACCACATTAACAACATAAGGAAAGATAACCATATGATCATCTCGTAAATGGAGAAAAATCATCTGATAACCCTCAATATTTATTCTTCACACACACACACACAAAATCTTAGCCAACTAGCAACAGAAATTCCTTTAACCTATAGAATATCTACCAAAAATTTATAGCAAACATTATTAATGGTGAAACATAAAAAACACTTGCTTTTAAAAATTAGGTGCAGCATAGGAATGCCCACTACTAACGCTTGTATTGAATACTGTACTGGAAGTCCTCACTAGCCTAGTAAGGCAAGAAAAAGAAATGGTGTAAGCACTGGAAAGGAAGACACAATTTGCATTCATAATACTTTAATGATTTAGTAAGGTGGCTGAGCACAGATGTACATACCAAAAAGCTTATAAGGGCAAACAGAAAATGGAAACAAAGAGGAAAAATATACTCTTTACAATAGTAACAAGAAATAAGATATTTAATAATTAAATCTAAGAGAAAACTTGAGAGATCTTATGGAGAAAAGGACACCTTCCTGAAAAGTCTTTTAAAATATCCAAATAACTAGAAAGATATCCCATGTTTAAGGATACAAAGGCTCATATGATACAAAGAATAAGTTAAATGCATGTGCAGATTAAAAGCTACAGAGATCTTGAACTCATATATAAGACAAGTCCCATTTTTTAATAACAGCTTTTGAGAGCTTATTTGGAAGTTCTAGCAGAGGAACGGTCCTATGCTCTACCAGGGAAGGGGTCCTCTTTGACCAAGTGTGCAGCTTTGGGAGGGACACACACGGAGTGGTGAGGGAGGAAGGGGACACTTGTCCAGCGGGCCAGATCAGCCAAATCAGCCTTGGAGATCAAGGGGGTAACAGATGTTGCAGCCAGATCCACCTCATATCCTAATAACAGCTTTTGAATTTTTGCAAACTTGACTCAAATTATTCCAGTTCATAAATACTTTTGCAACTGGTATAAACTTATTAGTCACTAATACAGGAATTTTATTTTAACCAAACTGTAGTAATAGTTGATATGGCACTTCAGAATTCACAGCTTCAATGAACAAGTATGAGTAACATGATCAGTATTCAGCTGAGTTCTAGCTGAGTGTGCTGATCAGTATTCAGCTGAGTTCTAGCTGAATGTGCTGTGGTCCCAATGGTTCAAAGGTCAACCAAACCCATTGGTTCACTACAAAGTAAGTTCTGATAACCACTCCTGCAAGTGATAAAACACAGCCAACACTTTACATAATACAAGATTTGGTTCTTGGTAATTATCTGTGCACATTGACAGAACACCATCTCCTTAAAAGCTACCTAAAAATGTAAACGTCCATTCTGAATACAAATTGCTTTTACAAGAGGAAAAGAGACAGAACACATTCACAACACAATGATTGAACTGAGTTCTAAGGGTATTGTAGTGGACCTATGTGTAGTTCTCACACATATAATTTTGTACATGTGAGGGCTATAAGCAGTTGCCCAGTTTGCTTTACAATAGTTCTGAATCTGATCAAACATACCATTTTCTTTAGGTTTAACTTATTCAAATTTAATTTTGGTTTATAAGAGTTTTATGGTATCTTATAATACTGCTTAAATTTGGCTTTATCTAAATGTCCTTACAGAATCAGAAATAATAATCATGCTTTACTGGTTGCTAGATGGTAATACTAACAGTTAACATTTACAGAGTGCTTACTGTATGCCAGGCACTACAAAAAGTGCTTCTTACATATTCAATCATTCAATCTCCACAACAACCCTGTCAGGTGTATAATGTTACTATTACCATTTTACAGATAGAAAAACTGAGGTACAGGAAAGTCTAGTAAGTTTCCCAATGTCACACAAGGAAGTGGAGAAACTTAGGGAGCCACACCCAGGTAGTCTGTCTGCAGAGTCCCAAGACCCTTAGTTACTATGTTACACTTCTTTTCACAATATTTAAAATATACATAAAATTATTATGGATAAAAAACTCATTATTAAAAATTATCAGTCAGAGTTAAACAATATCAACACAACTTATCATATGTTGAGATTTCACAGCTATTTCAAAGTTTCATGGCCATGATTAAGAGTTTTGAAGTTGGACAGACCTGTCTCTGAATCTTGGTTGTGCCCTTTACAAGCTGTGTGACTTTGGACAAATTTCGTAACTTCACCAAGCCTCAGTTTCCTCATCTGTAAAATGAGAATAATAAACATCTCACAAAATTGTTGTTCGTAAAATAATTATTACTACATTACATTGATATGGTAACTCTCACCAAAAATACTGGGACAAAATAAAAAGGGGGGGGTTCTCAAACTTCCCCATAAAACCGGACTTATCATACTGTAACAAAGATGACCACGGCAAGTCCCTGCAGTAACCGTAAGATCCACACACTAACGTAGAACACCAATCTCCTCTAACTCAAAACAAATAATTCCCCTAGATAAAAGTCAAATGCCTAGAGGTAAATTACTGGATCCTTGAAATATAAAACAATGTATAAACATAGGGAAAGAGAAAAACGGGAAAGATATTGTTTGTTCACAATAACTCCCACAAATCCCATTCCACACATATCCTTTAAGACTAGTAGTATTCAAGGAGCCCAAACAAGAAGAGCTGTGTCAAGAAGGAGCAATTCCAGGCATTAGTAGAAAGTAATTTTTATAAGAGGAAAACAGAAAGAAACAGACATGTCATCAAAGTAGGGTAGAACTACCATTATTGTTACCACCAAAGAGTGACTATGTCCACCATACCTGACATTTTACTAATCAGAACAACTTAAACTGTCACTATTGCTGTCTCTAGAGTCCCAATCAAATAATTTAAAAATAAATAACCACATTTCTACCAATGCCTGCATTTACCAGTAATATACCTATTTGTGGTAGGTTAGGTATCTCTTAGAAGAGGATGATTTTAACAATACACTACAAAAAATTTTTTTGAAAAGGGAAAATAGGAGTAATATTTTGCAAAAATCCTGTAAGATTTGTTTTGTTTTAACATATTTTATTGATTATGCTATTACAGTTGTCCCATTCCCCTCCTTTATTCCCCTCTGCCCTATATCCCGCCACCCGCATTCCCCTCCCTTTGATTCACAGTCCGAGCTCAGTCCACTGAGCTACACCAGCCAGAGCTCCCTTCCCTTAGTTTATGTCCATGGTTCATACATGGTAAGTTCTTTGGTTTCCACATTTCCTAAATTATTCTTAACCTCCCCTTGTCTGTTTTGTACCTACCATTTATGTTTCTTATTCCCTGCAACTCTTCCTCCATTCTCCCCCCTGCACCTCCTCATTGATAACCGTCCACGTGATCTCCATTTCTGTGATTCTGTTCCTGTTCTAGCTGTTTGCTTAGTTTGTTTTTGTTTTTTTTAGGTTTGGTTGTTGATAGTGGTGAGTTTGTTGTTATTTTACTCTTCATATTTTTGATCATCTTCTTTTTCTTAGACAAGTCCCTTTAACATTTCATATAGTAAGGGCTTGGTAATAATGAACTACTTTAAATTTACCTTATCTGTGAAGCACTTTATCTGCCCTTCCATTCTAAATGACAGCTTTGCTGGATAGAGCAATCTTGGATGTAGGTCCTTGCCTTTCATGACTTCAAATACTTCTTTCCAGCCCCTTCTTGCCAGTAAGGTTTCTTTTGAGAAATCCGCTGACAGTCTGATGGGAACTCCTTTGTAGGTGACTGTCCCCTTACCCCTTGCTGCTTCTAGAATTCTCTCCTTCATTTTCATCTTGGCTAATGTAATTATGATGTGCCTTGGTGTGTGCTTTCTTGGATCCAACTTCTTTGGGACTCTGAGCTTCCTGGACTTCCAGGAAGTCAATTTCCTTTGCCAGATTAGGAAACTTCTCCATTATTTTTTCAAACAAGTTTTCAATTTCTTGCTCTTCCTCTTCTCCTTCTGGCACCCCTATGACTCAGATGTTGGAACATTTAAAGTTGTCCTGGAGGTTCCTAAGCCTCTCCTCATTTTTTTGAATTCTTATTTCTTCACTCTGTTCTGGTTGACTGTTTATTTCTTCCTTCTGCTCCAGTTTCCTTCCCATCACTGTTGAGTCCCTGTGCATTTTCTCTTATTTCACTTTCCATAGCATTCCATTTTTCCTCTATTTTATGACCATATTCAACCAATTTTGTGAGCATCCTGATTACCAGTGTTTTGAACTGTGCATCTGATAGGCTGGCTATCTCTTCATCACTTAGTTGTATTTTTTCAGGAGCTTTGATCTGTTCTTTCGTTTGGGCCATTTTTTTTGTCTCAGTGCACCGATTATGTAGTAAGGGGCAAAGCCTCTGATATTTGCCAACCACGTGGGTTGCCCCACCCTGGTGAATACCTAAGGCTCCGCTCCTTTCTGATGCTGTGTGTGGGAGAGGGGTCTGAAAGGAAACAATGCTGCTTGCTCAGCTCTCAGCTGGCTTTCAGTCATTTCTTCCACTACCCACAAGCAAAGTGAGCCCTCTGGTGGGAATTCCCAGGTGGGTGGGTTTATGTATGTTCTAGGACCCTGTGGGTTTCTCCAACAACCTCTCCTCTGAGGCTGAGTGTTTCTCCTGCTGCCACCTCAACCCCCACAAGTTTTTTCAGTCAGAGGGTTTGAGGCTTTATCTCCCCACACTGGAAGCCTGGGTTGCACAATCTATCTCACTCCCCAGTTGTTCCTCCTGGTTACCTGTAAGCAAATGTGGGACCGCCCAGTCTGCCAGCTGCCACCTGCCCCAGTCTTTGAGCCACTGCCTTGCCACGATTCCTCTCTGCCCCAGCTGCTTGTCTCCACCCCTTCTACCAGTCCGGATGAATGTTTCTTCTTTAACTCCTTGGTTGTCAGACTTCCATACAGTTTGATTTTCTGGCAGTTCTCATTGTTTTTTTTGTTTTTAAATTTGTTGTTGCCTTCTTTCGGTTGTGCTAGGAAGCACAGTGTATCTACATACACCTCTGTCTTGGCCGGAAGTTCAGATAATTGTTAAATGGCTCGTCAATATTGTTATTAAGGTGAGTTTTTATGAGTATCACCATCCCCATAATTGAATTCTTATTTTATACATAACAATAATTATTAAAATGACTGTGTGCTCATTGTAGCTCAAAGATTTGATAGAGAACTTTCACCTTTTAATAAATAATTGTAAAAATGGCCTGCAAAATTTAAAAATAAATTTGTAAAAGTATCTGTCTGGATCAAAGATCATTTAATTTTTACAAAGTAGTATTTCTTAGGAAAACTTATTAGTTATATAGGAAACATTTAACAAATCCTTAAAGTACCTATTTTATAAATATTTAAAAAAATAAATATAAATATGTGTTAAGCAAATAAGGACATGAGGTAGTGTAGGTTACTAGGGCATAAATGCCTAACAAAAAACTTAAGTCCTTCTGCTTAGCAATTTGGGATTTTTCTTTTCTTTTTCTTTTAAATGTGATACTTTTTTTAACATTTTATTTATTTATCTTTAGAGGGGAAGGGAAGGAGAGAGGAAGAGAAATATCAATGTATGGTTGCCTCTTGCATCCCTTGCCAGGAACTGGCATGCAACCCAGGCATGTGCCCTGACTGGGAATCAAACTGCTATCCTTTGGTTCACAGGCCTGTGCTCAATCCACTGAGCTACACCAGCCAGGGCAAGGGATTTTTCTATTTGATCAGTATTTCCTTCACTACTTTACTTCCTCTAAATGATGAGTATAATTTTTTGTCCATTTAAATGAATGTTACAGATAACTAATAAGGTCAAGTTGGTTCAATCACAACTCAGCTATATGAAGATTTTAATTCAGCAATTTGGGTAAATTTTTATCTTTATGTAAACTCAGAGAAAATTTGCAAATACCACCAACTATTTACATTTTATTCCATTTGCTTTGTCATTCTCTTTCTGAACCATGTAACAATGAGTTGTAGATGCTACACCATTTTAGCCCTCAATATTTCGATGTATTTTGCTAGGGACATGGACATTTGCTTATACATCAACAGTATACCTAACCAAATCAGTATTGTATCAATGTTAAATTTTCCATTACATAACTATAGTCCACATTCAAATGTCGTTAATTGTCTTTAAAATGTCCTTTAAAGCTATTGATTTTCCTGCTCCAGAATCCAATCCAGGATCATGCATTTGCATTTGGTGGTGGTAATGGCTCTTTAGAAACCTATCATCTGGAAAAGTTCCACAGTCTAATATTTTAAAAGAATATAGACCAGTTATTTTGTAGACTATCTCTCAGTTTAGGATTGTCTGATATTCTCTTGTGTTTAAATTCAGGCTACACAGTTTTTATAGGAATGCCACAAACTAATGTTCGGTTCTTCTCACTGCATCACATCAGAAGGTGCAAGATACTAGTGGGTTCTATTACCATTGATTATTAATAATATTATTTAGTAAGTGATTCAATAAGATAGCCATTACAAATTATTACAGAGCAGATTATATCAGACCAAGTCTCTTGGCAAGAAAAACTGTAAAAACTGGATTAAATAAATAAATAAATAAATAAAGCAAGTTAAAATACCAGAGAAAAAGGAAATACAGAGTTAAGCCTGACAGTCTCCACTACTTTTTCTTTCTGAGGCAACTAGCTGCAGACTGGAACTTTTGGCAGTCTAACCGGGCTGCAAAGACAGAAATTAGAATTGGGAGCTTAGAAAGACCAGTAGGGTTTGAGGGGCTAAGATTCCAGACAAAAGGCAAGCCCAGAAAAGTGAGTCTAGACATCCTGTACTGCTTCCGCCTTCAGGGTATACACTGAATCCTAACCTACCTGAGGGCAAGAGGCCAAAAGCTAAGCAAAGTGCCTATTTTAAAGCAAAAAAAAAAAAAAAAAAAAAAAAAAAAAAAAAAAAAAAAAAAAGATAAGTAGAACTTTTGGTAGCCTCCCAGTGCTAGAAAAAGAAAAATTACAGTTTAGGGCCTGCCAAGAAGGAAAGGCCCTGGCAAACGCCCCAGGATTCCATTTGATACCTCTGAAAGACAACACTCTTAGAGTAAGGGGAAACTGGATTTAAATCAGCCCTTAAGAAGCCTAAAACAAAGACTCAAGTCATCTCAAGACTGTACTGGATCAAGGTCATCTACTCTTACCTTTAACTATGACCAGAAGAAAAGTAAATTCTCTAGAGAACAATATCATCATCAAGACCCTCTAAAATTTCTTATACACAATGTCTGATATTGATTATTTTAAATTACCAGGAATGCTATGAGACAGAACCAAATGATGAAAAGCCAAGAAAAACAGCAGACAACAGAAAAAGACTAAAAGGAAGTTCAGATATTGTGATTATCAGACACAGAATTTAAAATAACTGTGATTAATATGTTCAAGAAAATAGATGACAAGATAAGAATTTCACCAGGGACCTGGAAATCTATAAAAATAAATTAAGAATAATTAACTTAAAATTCTAGAATTAAAAAACACATAACATGAAATTAATAAACAGATGCTTATACTAGCAGGTTGGATATTAAACGAACTAGAAAACAGGTCAGTAGAAATTATCCAGATGAAGGACAGGAAAAAAAAAGATGGAAAATACAGAAAAGTGCATGAGACATATGGGATGCAGAGAAAGATCTACCATAGATATCTAGAATCCCAGAAGAAAGTGAGTGAAAGAGGGAGGCAGAAGCAGTAGCAGAAGAAACACCCCAAATGTGACAAAAACCACCACGCTACAGATGCAATGTGACTTTGCTACTCCTGTCAAGAGGTGGAATCTATTTCTCTACTTCTTGAATTTGGGCTAGGCCATGGGACTTGCTTTGGCCAATAGGGCAGTAGAAAATGTCAGCAGAGACTAGAGGGATTTCTCTTTTCTTGACACTCTTAGAACTCAACCACCAGGTGAATGAATCTATCTGCTGGAAAGGCCACATGGAAAACAAATTCCCCACCCCACATTTTCGCAGAAACCCTGCCAACCAACAAACATGAGTGAGGTTACCATATTTTGCTGTGTATAATGTGCATTTTTTTTGCCCAAATTTTTGAGGGAAAAATAAGGATGCATATTATACATGGGTATAATGAATACATACCATGGATATAAAAATCCCATGTATAATGCACATAAAACTGTGGGTACACGTTATACATGGCAAAATACATTTATACCACTTGGCCATAGCCAAACCACTATCAGACCACAGAGATCAATATAGCCCAAGCCAAACTGCCAAACCACGTATTCATGAGCTATTAGGTGATTTATTTTAAGCCACTCAGCTTTTTATGAAGCAAAAACTAGCTGACACAGAACTAATATAGGTAAGTAGATCAGTGGTTCTCAAACAAGGTTGACTTTGTTTCCCAGGATGTCATACAGCAATGCCTGGAGACATTTTTGGTTGTCACAACTGGGTGGCTGCTACTGGCACCTGGTGAGTTAGGACAGGGATGCTACTAATATCCTACAAGTCCTTCACAACAAAAAACTGTCCAGCCCAAAATGTCAACAGTGCCAAGGGTGGGAAACTCTGAAGTACATAAAGCATGATAGAATGAGGCAGCTTTAGAACAATCATACCCAGCAGAACTTTCTGCAACAATGAAAATATTCAATATCTGTAGCCATTAGCCACATCTGGCTAGTAAACACATGAAATGTAATTAATCTGACAGAGTAACTAGAGTTCTTATTTTATTCAATTTTAATTAATTTAAATTTAAATAGACACACATGGCTAGCGGCTTCTCTATGGGACAGCACAGCTCTAAAATTTAGATGCTAGAAATATTGAGAATAGTGAAAGTTAGGTTGGATTAACAGGGATAACGATGCATTTTTATAAAGTTAAGGCCCACAGTCACTTGCTACAAATAAATAATCCAAACACTCTTCTTTGTTTCAATACCTACAAAGTCTAAAGTGTACTATTCTGATAAAATAATAAACTGAAAAATTTTTAAATAAATTCACCATATCCTGCACAAAACAATTATTCATGGAATGCTGGCTGACAACCTTAACTAGAGGGCTTTTCTAGGTTTTTGGCATGAAAGCCCTAGGAATTTTCTATGCTTTTTTTTTTTTTAAGTTTAAAGTGATTTAAGACCTGCTGCATTTCAGATGCCTTAGAATTGTATCAAATGAATAGTTTTTAATCAAGTCATTTCAGGTAATTAAATATTCCTTCACTATCCTTTCCTATCCTCTTCTCTCCCTGCCCCACCCCATTCACCACAAGAGAAGGAAGAAGTTGATCCAACCCTGGTACAATTCCACAGACTTTTTTTAACTTGTCAGCATTAAGTAGGTCAGTTTTCTGCTCTAGTGGGTGTTTGGCAATAGGTTTTCTTACTAGAATACAGTGGCTACTCTGCTGGTAAGCACATACCACAGAATAAAAAAGACTCTGAATAACTCTCCTAAGGGAAGAACAGGCTGCCTGATCTCTAAAAGAAAATCCCTGAGTCTTAACTAAATACCACCAGGAAATTCCAACAGAAAACAAAATGAAAAAGAAATAAAGAAGATTCTAATTCAAAATTTGTTGTATATAGTGAAGTCTACAGACTTTACAGGTCCTTGGTATCTAGGAACCCACAAAGATTCTGTTGGGACTCTGATATGTGCTCAGCCCAGTTCTGATCACTGAGATTATAAATTTTTTAAAAAGTAATAAAGGACACACACAATCTATCACAAATTTTGTTAAGAATTCTAATAGAAAAACTTACCACTAAACCTGAAATTCCAGAAAACCTTTCCTTTATAAGCTATGACTTTCCTGAGAAAATATTTTTTAGAAAGTCAGATTATTTAAAACTTTTAAATAATTGTATTATAGCAGAAAGCAGAGTTGACAGAAATTTATTAGAATAAGTGGCATGCAAAATTTATTGTTATTTTTGTAATCAGTATTGTTTCTATATTGTGGGTCTGACAACTCAAGTTTTACATTTTTAATCATTTATAAAGCAAATATTAAAAAAGAAACTTGACAGGTCCACATTCAGCCAGTTAATTTATTTCATATCAGATCCAAAGTCCCTGCAGGGGCAAGATTAATATCCTCTATTAATATCAAATAAAAGGAAAGTTGAAGCAACATTATTTACTAGATTTGTTTTCCAGAAAATTCCAAGATTCTGACAAACTCTAGAAGAAAATGTAAATATTACAAATCAGATCACTAATGGATATAACTACAGAATGCATTTAACCTCACTAGAAATAAGTTACATTAAAAAATAATGGATTGTGACCAATATTCACATAGCTATAAGTTGACATTCATTTTACCATACTGCGCTCACTGTTAAGAAGCAAAATATTTCTAAATAAAGAAAATTTCAGATATAATATAAATCCCAGAAAAAAGACTGTAACTCGCATTCAATTTTATTTTATTAAAGAAAGAGAGTTTCTCTCAGTTGAGAAGCTACCCACCATCTTCTAGATTGGCAGATATTAAAAGTAGATAAAATCAAATTTAAATGAGTAAAAAATTTTCTATCTGAATGTCAAAATATGCAATAGCTATTTAGAAAAAAAGTCCCATCATCATGACCACTTAACAAGTTCTCTTTTATTATAGTCTATTTCTGAATGTGCTTACTCCTTGACAAAATATCATAAAGTTAGTTGAATAGAGTAAGCAACTGAGATAGATATAGTTTCAAGACCAACAAACCCACCAAGAGGGGGTTTTGAGAGGGTTTTCTTTTCATTTATACAAAGCAATTGAAGATAACAAGGTAGCTAATTCGCTACATGGCCCATCTAACATCCGTCCACTTGTTCAATCCTAATTCAGTTCCCAGAATTTAGTTGTCCAAAAAGTTCCCACAGTACCCAGTAAGACGTTACTATGCAATTATAAAGCACATAGGTCCTGAACATCATACTGCAGTAAAATGAATGCAATCGTGTAATTGTGACTGATGCTGTTAACTGGCTACCCAAACAGCTGTTTCCAAATCCTTCCTCTCTTCTTGCCTCTCACTATAGAGGCCAAAACACTAACTACAGCTAGAGGTGACACATAATCTAATTTTGGCCCATGAGACATAAGAAGTGACTTGTTAGAAGCAGTATTAGGAAAGCTTTTGCTTGATCTAGACCTTTCACCTTCCTCCTTAAATGTGAGCGGAAGGCTGGAGCTACAGCAGCTATCTTAGGACCACCAAGGCCAAGCAAAATAAAAGAGATGGGCCGAACACTGCTGAGCCACTGAACATGAGCAACTGCCTATGTCCAGACTTGTGTAAGCACAACTTCTCTTTGTTTCAGCCTTGTCGTCGGGTTTTCAACTTAGAATTGGACTCAATCCTTATATATCACCATTATCAGAAACTACCACAGCTTTAACTATAATTTCCTGACTAATGATTAAAAAAACAAAATTACACACAAGTTCTAAATTACTCTAATAAAGTTATAATCTCCTGATAAGGACTAATATCTAATGAGTATCTGTTCAGAGAGCTGTAGAAAATCTTGATGTCAGACTGAGCTGAGGGAAGAATGTGAGAGAATAAGAAGACAGAATCAGGGAGATGCCTGGACTCTGAATTGCACACATGGGAAGAGCCCAGACTCTCAAATAATCACCAATAGTATTTCAGGAAGGCCATCCCTGAATGATAACCTAACCCAAAAAGAGTTGATAACATACATCAAAACGAAAGCCCCAGAACATTAAGTCTACTGTCTGAAAAATTAATATTGTTTATATTCTTAGGAATGATAATGGCACTGGAGTTCTGCAGAAAATAATCTGCTTTTATTAAATAAATGTGTATTAAAGTATAACAGCCTTTTTCTTAGAGGATGCATGCTTAAGTATTTAGGGGTAAAGAATCATAATGTCTGCAACTTTCAAGTGGCTCACAGAAAAAAGAATACACTATTTTAGAAATATGTAAAGCAAGTATGGCAAAATATTTAATACTGCATTATCACTGGGAGATACACAGATAATACGGATTATCAGTAGGAGATACACAGATGTTCAATGTACTACACCTTCAACATTCTTGTATTTGCAATGTTTCATAATAAAAAGTTAGCATTAATGTTAATTGCCTGGTTTGGGTATTGTAAGATATAACCAATGGAGGAAACTGGGTAAAGGTAATATGGAATCTCTGTCCTCTTTTTACAACTTCCTGTGAATCTAAATTTACAAAAAAAATAAAATGTTAAAATAAAAATGTTAGGCCCTGGCTGGGTGGCTCCACTGGTTGGAGCATTGTCCTGTGCACCAAAAAGTTGCAGGTTTGTTCCCTGTTCAGGGCACATACCTAGACTTCGGGTTTGATCCTGAGTCAGGATGCATATAGGAGGAAACCAACTGATGTTTCTCTCTTACGTGGATGTTCTCTCTCTTTCCCTCCCTCTCTTTCTAAAAGGAATAAAAGAATATCCTCGGGTGAGGATTTTAAAAAAATCTACTCATTAAAAAGAAATGTTGGGAAGACTTCCAGTTTGGTAATAAACACATACCTCCATTTATCTTCCACTGAACTAAACAATGAAATCTGAACGGAATGTATGAACAGCTATTTGAAGACTCTGAAAAAGTATTACAGGTGGATCCAGAATTCATAGTATCACAAATTTGCTGTGAGTTTACCATTTTTTCCCTTCAGTATCCCCCCTGCCTGAACTCAGCACAACTCAAAATCCAGAAGTGAGCATTATGGTACAGAAGAGAGAGATATAGAAGAAACCCTCTAGTTCTGGCTCAAGGACAAAAAAGGGAACTCCTAAAGCTCAGGGAAAGTGGCAAAAATCCCTGGGATATTTCTCTCCAAACTCTCATGTCCCAGTCCTCAGGTCTCCAGTGGTGGGCGTAGCGGCAACAGCACCACCAAGAGGGACTGGAAATGGAAAGCCTCCAGGAGTGAAAAATCTTCCTCTCCATTCAATAGAGCCCTTCCTCCAAGTGGGCAGATCAAACTTCATTGTTTTTTCCCTTCCTCTTCTGTCTTCAGGAAAGTCAGTCCATAAAACTGTTTATGAACTCCTGAGTTCACACTCAATCTGTGTAAGTATGGATCTGATGCTAAGGAATATAATAAAAACTTTGAAAACTGCGATAATGGGTAAACTTACACCCAGATTCCAAACTCATCGCTGAGTGAACACATGTGGGACAGATCTGAACAGCACTGATAAAGTGCTAAAAACTGAATTAACACTGGAACCACAATCCACTGAAGGCTAAAACAAAAATATCAACACTAGCCATGGAATGTAAAGAAAACCTAGCATCTCATTACACAATACTCAAAATATCCAGGGTGCAAACCAAAATTACTCACATGGGAAAGACAACATCAGCAAAACAGCAGGACACAGTCAATATTCAGAAATTGATGGCATTTTTGTACACCAACAATGAAATATAAAAAACTAGGGGGAAAATCCTATTTACTAGCAACAAGAAAAATAAAGTACCAAGGAATAAATTTAACCAAGGAGGTAAAAGACCTGTACTTGGAAAACTATAGGACACTGAAGAAAGAAATTTAAAAAGATACACATAAATGGAAGCATATACCGTGTTCATGGATTAGAAGAATTAACACCATTAAAATGTCCATACTACCCAAAGCAGTCTATAGATTCAACACAATTCCTATCAAAATACCAATGGCATATATCGCAGATCTAGGAGAAACATTCCAAAAATTTATATGGAACAAAAGAAGACCCAAATAGCCTCAGCAATCTTGAGAAAAAAGAACAAAATTGGAGAGATCACAATACTGATTTCAAACTATACTACAAGGCCACTGTAATCAAAACACTTTGGTACTGGTCTAAGAACACACACACAGATCAATGGAACAGAACAGAGAACCCAGAAATAAACCCAAGTGTCTATGGTCAGTTAATATTTGACAAAGGGGGCATGAGCATACAATGGAGTAAAGATAGTGTCTTCAATAAATGGTGTTGGGAGAACTAGACTGGTACATGAAAAAAAATGAGACTAGACCACCATCTTATACCATACACTAGAATAAACTCAAAATGGATAAAAGACAAATATAAGCTGTAACACCATAAAAGTTCTTAGAAGAAAACATAGGCAGGAAAATTTCAGATATCCCATGCAGCAATATTTTTGCCAGTATATCTCCTAGGACAAGGTATATAAAGGAAAAAATAAACAAATGGGACTACATCAAACTAAAAAGCTTCTGCACAGCTAAAGAAACCATCATTAAAATGAAAAGGGAACCGACTGTATGGGAAAACATATCTGCTGATGATACACTGGACAAGGGTTTGATCTCCAAAATATGTAACGAACTCATAGGACTCAACACCAGGAAGACATTCAATCCAATTACAAAATGGGCAAAGGACCTGAACAGATACTTCTCCAAGGAGGACATACAGAGGGCCCATGGGCATATGAAAGGATGCTCAACATGCATGTATATGTACATTTACATATATATAATTTCTGCCTTTAACAATTATTCAAAATTATTTTTGCACTAAAAAAATTTTAAGCCTCACATGAGGACATTTTTAAAAAGATTTATTTGCTTGTTTGTTTATTTATTTATTTATTTATTTATTTTTCAGAGGGAGGGGCAGAGAAGGAGAAGGAGAAGGAAAGAAACATGGATGTATGAGAGAAATATCCATCAGTTGCCTCTTGCACATCCCCAACTGGGACTTGGTCTACAACCCAGGCATATGCCCTGACTGGGATTCGGACTGGTGACCTTTGGGTTTGCAGGCCTGTGCTCAATCCACTGAGCCACACCAGCCAGGGCAGGGCATTTTTTTCATTGCTCTTTTTAGAGGAAGGGAGAGAAACATTAATGCCAGAGAGAAGAACAGATCAGCTGCCTCCTGTACATGCCCTGACCAGGGATCGGAGGCACCCGGGCCACAGATCACACTCGAACACGCCCGCATCCAGACCAGGGTGGGAGTAGGGGGTCATGTCAAACCCACAACATATCAGTTACTGGTTACTGGAAGTTGCTCGAACCAACTGAGCCACACAGGCAATGGCTCTTCTATTTACCTAGTCTCTTATTTTTACAAGAGAACCTTATTATTTATGTCCTTCCAGGGATTGAATAAAGTGCCACAGACTAAACACCACTACATTTGCAATTTCTATAGGGTGTTTTTGGTGTTTTGATTGTTGCTCATTTTAGCTTCAGTCACAAAGCAGTATCTCACTAACTTACGGAATTTTTATCCCCTCAAATACCAGCTTTGTACAATGCAGGCAAGATAAAACAGTGAACAAACGTGGAAAAGATACAATTTACCTACTCAAACTTCTTAAAAGCAAGTGGGCTAAAAAAAATCTTAAAACAAAAAAGGCAAGTTAATCACTTAAAGGTTTTATGTATATTTGTACATATGTGCATATGTTTTATTGTTATTTAAGAAAGAATATTTTACACTGCCTATAATCATTACTCCCAATCTATGTCTACTGGAAAACATCTCATTTTGTTTTCAAATGCCAGAAAGGAAAAAAAAAATCACAGCTTTCCCAATTATTGTACCTTCTTAACTAAAATATATTGTTTCACAAATTCAGTCAATTCTGGTTATTTCACAGTTGAGAGGAAACTTCTGAGGTTACCTCTATTATCACTACACATGGTTCAATCATTTTCCACTGCAAAATATCTATCTACCTGTGAGTAGTGGGGAAAGAATACTGAACCAACTCTGCTTAATTAGGCTATGATGTAAATCACCTAGGAACTGGAAAGTATCTAGACAGCAAGAAAATTTTCTGGGTGTAATAGACAATGAGATGCTCCCTAGAGATTATTTCACAGCTATAGTGAATGGACCAACACCTCCATGAAATACTTACAGAATTACCTAAAAATATTATCCCATTTTATCCAGAAATTAAGTATCAGCTATATTCAAACCTGCCACAGGCAATTTCTATCACTGGTGAGTGCAATCAATAAGACAATAAAATACTGGCACCAGTTTCTCAAATCTATCATATGTACTGAAAGCAGTTTCTCAAATAATTCTCATTATTAAAATTATTAAAACAAAAAAGAAAAAAAAACAAATAGATTTTAAACGAAACTAACTAGCATGTTCTCAAAAACAAAAAGCCCAAACTACAAATATTCTTGTATCTTGTTTACAAGTTTTTGTCTCTACTTCTGATTATAACAGTATGCTTTTTATTGATACAAAAGAAAGTTCAAAGTCTATTTCATTTCATCCTGTTTAGGCATTTTATTTTCAATGTCATACTCTATTAGATAAGAGCACACAAAATTCTTATTGAACACATACACCATAATTTCTGGCAAATATTACTCTTTTTCATATACTACACACATGCTATTTATATTCTTTATCTTAAAAGTAATACCAACTGTGGCAGATTACATTTTCCAAAAATAGCTACAATGGCAGATTCTGTCCCATAGCTCTTTTTTTAAAAAGATTTTATTTATTCATTTTTAGACAGAGGGGAAAGGAGGGAGAAAGAGAAAGAGAGAAATATCAACATGTGGTTGCTGCTTGTATACCCCCTGTTGGGGACCTTGCCTACAACCCAGGCATGTGCCCTGACTGGGAATCGAACTGGTGACCCTTTGGTTCACAGGCCAGCACTCAGTGGTTCACTGAGCCACACCAGCCAGGGCCCATTGTTCTTCTTATAATGTGATGTTGATACTCTTTCTCTTCGTGGTGGGGTCTATGTCCATCCCCTCCTCTGAACCTGGGTGGACCTTTATAACTACCTCAACCAAGAGAAGAGAGCAGAGTAACACTATGTGATTTCCAAAGCTAAGTCAAATATGCCATAAAACTTCGCCTTGCTCTCTTCTCTTGGAATCCAGCCACCATGCTGTGAGGAAACCAAGCAACCAAAAGGAGAGGTCATGTGTAGGTGTTTGGCAGGCAGCCCAGGCTGAGGTCCTTGCCAACAGCCAGCATTAACCACCAGACACATGAGAGAGCAAGCCTTCAAATGATTCCAGCTCCCAGCCCTTGGAGCCACCCCTACACTTCCAGCTACCCCACCAAACACCACATGATGACAGAGACAAGCTGTCCCCACCAAGTGAGCCTTGCCCAAATCGCAGATACTTGAGCAAAACAAGTAATTGGCAGGTTTTCAACCACTAAGTTTGGAGTGATTTGTTATGTAACAATAGATAACTAACAGGTACTCATGAATACACTTTGGAAAATGTACAAAAGAGAAAGAAAAATTTAATTACCCTAATTTCACCGGTGTTAACATTTTGACACATATTTTACAATCAAGAAAATGTTTTGCCCTATCCACCTAAGATTCCAACTGGTTTGTTTTTACCAGGATAAAGAGTTAAATCAGATATACTATTATCACTGTTCAACTGTTTGCATCTAATATGAAACAGAAAGGAAGAACATCAGCATCCATTCTACTTTTCTTATCTTACCCTTTCACTTACCTGTCCTAAGTGAGGTGTCTGAGAATGGCTGGCTCACCAATATTCCAGTCTGTGGATGTGGGTCAAGATCTCCGGTTGCAAGAACAGCTGCACTGGCCCTCTTCCTGAAAGAAGTTGCTTAAGGCCCAAATCTGAAATTTTCAAGGAAAAAAAATGCTAAATATAGACATCTCCTTTCAGTTGCTTATAATAACATCTCTACAACTAAATAGGGGCTGATAGAGTGGGTTAAGATTACATGGAAGTGAATGAACAGGTTCACTAAAAATGGATTTGGGTAATGTGAACTCAACTTTCGGCTCTACTTCTTATTAGCTATATGATCTTAGGTAAAGCACGGATTCTCTGTGCCTAAGTCTTATCATGTGATGAAGGTTGAGGGGACTTGATCGACATTTTGGGCTGGGAGTCAGAAGACCTTGTTCTAAACTCAGTTACCATTCGCCTTGCTATAAGAACTTTGATACTTCTCTGGGCTCAGAAACATCTTCTCTAAAAGAGAGGGTTGCATTAGATAATGGTTTCTGAAATCTAATCCTGAACAGGTGCCAGCCATGACAAAACGTGGTGTAAAGTTACAACTGTGCTTATTATGAGACTGTCCTTCCTACTTTTTTGTGTTAAGATGAGATGATGTGATAGACAGTAGTTGTTTTTTAAATACCCTAAAGAGAGAGTCTAAATCAAAAGTTTGTAGCCCTATGCAAACAATCTAAAATTCTTTTTAGAAATTCTAGTGCCTATATGATTTATATAAACTCTAAAATTCCTTCCACTTCTAACATTCTGCGTTTTCATTCACTAATCAGAATATATATAGAAAAAGCTGATGTGGTCCCAAGGAAAAGTGAGTTAAAAACTGGAACACATTATTGTATGGACATCTACTTTCAGATAACAGTGTTTAAAAAACAAAATCTCACTGAATAAGAAAAGCTGAATTTCATCTCCAGTAAATGCTCTTGTAAAACAATTTCAGTTGTAATTTACAAAATATATTATTAGCCAACAATGTCTTTCATTTCATTTCTTCACTGGCCTCATTCTAAAACAGACTGTAAAGCTTTTGATGTTTAACTTTCAGTTTTAACAACTATGTTAAAAGACAACTAAATACATACCAAAAAAACAAAAAGAAATAACAATAGTATAGCAAATGCTGTTCAAATATGCCAGAAATTGCACTGGGTATGTTACCAGTGAAAACACTTGACATGTATTTGATCATAAGTCAATATATAATTAAAGTAATATTAAGGTCCTGTCCATGATTATATTTCACATATTTCTGCCTCCAGTACAACACAATAAACTAAAAACCTACCTATTATATTATAACTGTTTTCAAGGAAACCAATATATCAATGATTCTAAAACATGGAACCATAATAAATTATGAGTATTAGCAATAATTTTCCAATATCCTTGGATCGGCGCAGGCTAGGTACTATACTAAAGAGGAAATATGAGTATAGAGTATTACTGAAATAGTACAAGAAAAAATCTAAATTTCTAAAAACACAATTAGAAACACTAGCATTGGAATTCAAAGTACTAAATAAAAGGCTGCTGGCTGAAAAATTTGGCCTGCCAAATATTTCCCTATGGGTTCAATACCCACTGGACATTTTACACCACCTCCAAGATTAAGAGTCTTTTGCTAATACTTATGAACATAAATGAATTCCCAGACTGTTTATGCTCCAAGTAGCTACCACCAGAGGAACAGATCAGAGAATGACAACTTACGCACATTTAAGCTTTATTCAGACCTAGAAAACAAAGAAATGTGACATACTTTCCACAGAAAATATGCCTATGAAAAGTGTATGATTTATTTTTTTTAAAACAGCATATATTTGTAATTTTTTAAACTGGAATTGTTATGTTAGAATAAGAATTAAGAGAGGAGGAAATTTCAATTACATATGAAGTCCTCCTAGCCAACATTTAACTCTTTTAAATTGTTTAACTATTTACTCTCTTCTTTTTCACTTCCTAGTATGTTTCAAAGGTATCAGACCCATCCACCATCCAAGCTCAATTCTGGATGCCAGTCAAAAAATAGGTGTTTATACCCCTCTCTTAGTATATGAATGAACATTAACAGCTCTTATAATCTCATTTCATCAAGACCAAGTGGGACGTGCTGCTCACAACTCCAAGCCTATGCTGCGGCATGGCTCCTAACCACTCTTCTCAAAACGACAGCAGGCTATTCTTTTTTCTTAATTACGTACTCAGTCCTAGTTACTGAAAGTGTGGTTCATAGACTGGTAGCATAGGCATTACCTGGAAGCTTGTACGAAATACAGAATCTCAGGCCCTATCTTAGACCTACTGAATAAGAATTTGCAGTTAAACAAGATCCTCAGGTGATTCATACACGTACAAAATTTTGAGAGGCACTGTCCTACCTAGATCACTTATTCAGGGTCCCCTCCTCCTGCTTTACAGCTCCTCTTTTCCTGTTTGGCATTTAAGGGATCAGATCCTTTTTCCTTTGAGCACATTAAGACCCACCAAAATGTAATGAGTAATCTTTAAATAAGATTACACGGTTTCTCCACAACCTTCTTTTCATAAAATACTAAGCTCTATGAGGCCAGGCCCTTCATTGTATCCTCAAGACCAAAACAGTGTCAGGCAAATATTTGTAGAGGGAACAAAATAGATATCAGATGATCCCTAAAGTCTCCAACTCCTAAATCTTTGGCTCTTGCATTTACTATGTAAGCAAAATTGTATTTAAAGAAAGGGAAACTAAAATGTGAGGTCATCCAAATTTACAAACGAAAAATATGCTACTTTAAATGACTTGATCAATGTCACAAGGCAGATTCACTATTCAGTTCATAGGTTCAACAACACTTTTATCACATCATTATTAACATTATATTTTAGGTCAAATGACAATAAAACTTCCTCTATATATATACTATCATCGAAGTAGCTAGCAAACTCAACTACCCAGAAGAACTGTGCACTCAAGAGTTTAAGACAGCCTAAAATATACAAAAAGCTGGAAAGAATATATACATAAAAGTTAAAAATTACATGGTATGATTAATTTCTCGAAATCCAGAAGTAATAAATGTTTTCAATCCTTTATCTAACTCAAGTTGAAATAGAAGAAAGGAACAGAAAGAAAAGAATAAAAGTATGGAAAAGACAAAAAATTAGGGACCAGATATAACAACAGGACTGACAAAAGAACAGAGATCAAAAGTCATCAAAGGCTTTAAAGAATATGATTTAGGGACTACAGAAAGCAAAAGCAGGTACAAAGGCAAAGAGCAGAAAAATTAAAGTAGCATCCACTTCAGCAACCTCTAATGATGACATATAATGCAAGAAAGTTTTAGAGCAAGTAAGTCCTAGAATATCTCATGGGGTTAGCTGTTATTTCTCTCATCTACCATGTCCTACCTATCTGAAATAAAAAGGAACAAAGAAATACACTCCTAACCCTTAGAGAGCAATAAAAAGCAAATTAGGTTCAGTATGTACTTTGTTTTCTATGGCAAGTATTGGTCCATCTTCAGGAGAAAAGATAAATTGTGGTATAATCATACAAATAATACATATATCTGGGAAAATGAACCACAGTTACATATTGCTATGAATTAAAATTTTAAAAGATAATGTTGATTAACCAAAGCAACTAAGAATATATACACAATTCCATTTTTATAGTTAAAAAATAAGCAAACCAAACAACATACTTTTGAAATGCATACAAATTTGTGGTCACCTTAAAAGAAAAGGAAAGGAATGATAAATAAACAAAACCAAAACAAAATTCTGAATAGTTTTATCCTTGGTGAAGAGACAGGCGAATGGAAATCAAGGAGAAATATATCAACAATGTCCAACTGCTTAGCTGGGTAGTGGGTTCACAGGTATTGGTTTTATCATATGCTTCATTAGTCATATATACAGTACCACATTCTTGTTGATGTATCAAATACTTTATAGAAGAAAGGGAAAACAAGAGGAAGGGAGATGAGAAGGAGAGAGAAGGAAAAGAAAGGGAAAAAGAAGGATTGATACTTAAAATGTAGGTCAACATGGATCTTCTATTATTCCCTGGAAAGGTAACGTAGATTTCTGTTAAATATAAGTTCCAGCTTGAAACACAACTAAAACAAAACTTGATTCTTTTTAAGAGCATAAATCTAAAATGAAATGAAAGTAGATCACTTACCTATCTTCAATTTTAAAAATTAAGATAATGTCAAATGTAAAGAGAAAATTTTCAATAAAACCATATATTTTAATATATAAATGCTGAAGTATAACCATCCTAGAATTCAAATAAATAAGGAAATGAGACAATGGCATTGATACATAAAAATGTCAAATGTGACAGCTACGAATATAGACTCACACGGTAAGTTGTACTGGAAAATCAGACACCATGAGGGGCAATGCAATGGTAACACGATTTTCTGAAAGTTAACAACTCTTGTTAAATTTCTGAACAAACAAAGTACAATTTGTCCTCAGTTTACTTAGCAGTTGCATTTCTGGAAAATTCAGTATCTATTAAAAACATGCAAAAACTACTTTGTGTTTAAACATGAAAGAGAATTAGGGCAGATAAGTACAAACAGGTTTTTCAACTACAAGATCTGTGGAAGAATTCAAAAATCATGCAGAACTCTCTCATACCTTGTGGTATGCATGGCACTCCTGGCTCCTGCTCACTGAATGCCAATGCTGCAGCCACCCCACCCAAATCATTGTAGCAACCAAAAGTGCACCCTTAAAGATTCAAATACCTAATAGGGGAGGTACTGATCCTTAAGAACCAGTGGCTTCAAGAATGGCTAGATCCCGGTGTAGCCTCCAGACAGCCCTTTTCATGATGCCATGAAGCTGAATGTAATAATCAAGTCTAACCAATGTCTAACTTTGGCAAAGGAGGAATTCCCATACAGAAAAGACATTGACTGCTAAGGAAAATATAAAGGCACATTAAAACCAAAGGATAATCACCCTAAATAAAAACTGACATCAAACCAAAGGTTTGGGAGTCTTCTAACCCATGTGATGGCAATCTTTGAGGACAATGTTGTTTTGCTAAAATACAATGAATGTCCCAATTTAAAAACACTGTAACACTCAAAAAGTATGTTATAGTTTACAAAGCACTGAAATTTTAATTGGTTAATTGTAAACTTTAATTACAAATTGTATAGAACTTCTTAGAGGTAGATATCATTATTCCTTTCTTGTTTTTAAATTGTATTTTATTGATTACGCTATTACAGTTGTCCCAATTTTTTACCCTTTACCCTCTTCCATCTAGTACCCCCCACTCCCTCAGGCAATCCCCACACCACTGTTCACATTCATGGGTCATGTGTGTAAGTTCATGGCTACTCCATTTCCTATGCTGTACTTCACATCCCCATAGCTACTCTGTAACTATCTATTTGTACTTCTTAATCCTCTCACCTCTTCACCCAATCCCCCACAGCCCTCTCCCCTCCAGCAACCACTAAAACCCTCTCCATATCCATGATTATGTCTCTGCTCTCCTTGTTTGCTTAGTTTGTTTTTTAGATTCAATTGATGATAGATATGTATTTATTGCCATTTTACTATCCATAGTTTTGATCTTCTACTTTTCTTAAATAAATCTCTTTAATATTTCATATAATAATGGTTTGGTGATGATGAACTCCTTTAGTTTTTTCTTGTCTTGGAAGTTCTCTATAAGCCCTTTGATTATAAATGATAGCTTTGCTGGGTACAGCAGTCTTGGCTGTAGATCCCTGCTTTTCATGACTTTGAATATTTCTTGCCAATCCCTCCTAGCCTGCAAAGTTTCTTTTTAGATATCATCTGACAGCCTTATGGAAATTCCCCTGTAGGTAACTAACCACTTTTTTCGTGCTGCATTTCAGATTCTCCCTTTATCTTTAAACTTCGGCATTTTAATTATGATGTGTTTTGGAGTGGCCTCTTTCCATCCATCTGGTTTGGTACTCTCTGTGCTCCCTGGGCCTGCATGTCTATTTCCTTCACCAAATTAGAGAAGTTTTCTTTCACTATTTTTTCAAACAGATTTCCAATTTCTTGCTCTTTCTCTTCTCCTAGCACCCCTATGACGCAAATGTTGGAATGCTCGAAGTTGTACCAGAGGCTGTTTACACTATTCTCATTTTTTTGGCTTCTTTTTTTCTTCTTATGGTTCTGATTGGTTGTTTTTTGCTTCCTTATGTTCCAAGTCATTGATTTGATATTGGCTTCATCTACTCTACTGTTGTTTCCCTGCAAATTGTTCTTTATTTCAATTAGTGTTTCCTACATTTCTGACTGGATCTTTCTTATGCTATTGAGGTTAAGTTCCTTGAGCATCCTTACCAACAGTGTTTTGTACTCTGTATCTGACAGATTGCTTATCTTCATCTTCTTTTTTGGGAGTTTTGATCTGTTCTTTCATTTGGGCCATGTTTGTCTCCTCATTTTGGCAGCCTCCCTGTGTTTGTTTCTATGTATTAGGTAGAGCTGCTATGACTCCCTGTCTTGGTAGCATGGCCTAATGTAGTAGGTGTCCTATAGGGTGCAGTGGCACAGCCTCCCCTATCACCCAAGCTGGGTATTTGAGGTATGTACCTTTCATGTGGGCTGAGTACACCCTCCTCTTGTAGTAGAATCTTGGTTGCTGCTGGCAGGTCAATGGGAGTGATTTACCCAGGCCAGTCAGCTGCAAGGATTGGCTGTGACCACTGACTACCAACCTCCGCCCTCCGTGGAAGATCAGCTTGCAGGGGCAGGGTGTGATACTCTGACATGATCTGTAGCTATATACTGGGTGTGCAGGTTTGGGGGTTCCTGGGTGGTGCAAGCCAAGGTCAGCCCCAACTTGTGTTCTGCCCAGGACCACCTTGCATGAGCTATAACGCAATCTGAAATGGCTGCTACCTGTGTTGGGCTTAGAGATTCCCAGGTAAAGCCAAGCTATGAATCTAAGCTGGCTCCTGCTAGTACCAGACCTGGGGCCACGTAGTAACTGGTACAGGAGCCTGGGAGCTTACTGAGGCCGGCTGTAGCTTGTTTGATAGGATTTAGGAAGTTGTGAGGCATGAGCCAAGAGCAGCCATTCATATGGAAAAGCCATGGTTAACTCTTTGGATGGGCTCCTAAGATGGGTGGGATGGAGTCTCAGGGGATCTCCAGGGAGGGATACACAGTGTTAGCCAGGCTGATGGAATCTAAGATACGGCACCTGCCTGCCAGCTGTGTGGCTCTATGGCAGGAGGGTTCAGAAAAGTGACAGTGGCCTCTACCTGCCTTTCTGTCTGGAAGACAGCTGTCCCCCAGCTCCTGCCTTGATGCCAGATACTTCAGTTCCTCCCTTTATGCCAGTGGTGCTTTTCAAGCTGCTACCCCAGCACTAGAGCTTGGCGCGGGGGCGGGGGGGGGGGAATCTGAGTAAGTCTGTTTGTGGGATCTTTAAGGGGAACTGCTTGGAACTCTAGAAATTCTACCACCGACTCAATCCCTGCTGGCTTTTGCAGCCAGAAGTTTTGGGGACTTATCTTCCTGGCACTGGAACCCTGGGCTGGGGGACTTGGTGTGGCGCTAGGATTCCTCACTCCCAAGATATCTCTC